>BQNB010148730.1:0-16260 GCA_026074375.1 Tanacetum coccineum | reverse complement strand
ATTTACACTAAAATTAACTAAGGCAACACTAATTTAACTAAAAATGCAAAACCGAGAACCTAAAAACGCGCTAAATTATCAACTAGTTCGAGTTAAAACCCTAAAAAGGATTTTAATGCATGTAAACCTCAAAAATGACAAAAGCAAATTTTCTAAAAAATATTTATATTTTTTTGGCTTTTTAATAATCTTTTATGAATTAAAAACAAATTTAATCTGTTTAAAATCCTAGAAAATAGCAAATTAATACCTAAAAATTCTAAAAAATGATATTCTACCTTTTTTTTAGGTAAAAGGGATTCAATCCTCCCTGGTAAATTATATTACACCAAAAAAATCAGTTCAGTACAATGGAATGTGGCTGAAGTACCATATTAACCTCAAGACTAAGCTTGAACTTCCGTAGGAGATTATGACATGCCAAAAGTTTGTAAACGTAAAAGTATTTAATCTAAAACTAAAAACTATTTTTTTGTAATTTTCTGAATTAACTTACTATTTTTAAATTACTTTCTAAAAATTTACTTTACGAAAAATGATAAAAAGTAACAAATAAGTATTAAAAATTCTAAAAAAATCAGCAAAAGTCCTAAATAATGTGAAAGGCCTAGGAAAAATAAGCTGGTGATACCTGCTTATTAAATAAGCTCAGAAAAGCTCAAAATAAGCCACGAAGTGGCTTGGGCTTATTGGGCTCAAAAAGGGGTTAAAGCAATAATGGTTGCAAAAGATGACGGATGAGCCATTGTAGCAGAGTTGGTTGTGTGTGTTGGGTTAAAACGCTTGGGTGTGGGTTGAGGTCCCAGGTTCGAGTCTTGCTCACTTGGGGCTTCCCCCTAATCCTAAACGTTTTTGTTTCCCATTTTTTACAACTTTTTAGAACACTTAAAAATAAGCACTTTTTACAAAGACACCTTTTTTATAAACTATGAATAAGCACTAGAATAAGCTAAATAAGACAGAATAAGCTAAATAATCTAAATGACTTAACTGTTTTAACTTATAAGCAAATGAAAAAGAGAAATAAGCTAAATCAGATAATAAGCTATACTAAATGAGCACAAAGAACAAAAATAAGCAACCAAAATAAGCTACAATAAGCTAAAATAGTCAGATTAACTAAAAGGCTATAAAACTTAAAAATTTTAAGCTAAATTGCAAATAAGCTCAAATAAGCTTAAACCTAAAGGAAATAAGCTAAATTGGGCTTAAACTAAACTAATAAGCAATATTAAACCTAAATAAGCTAGGAAAATAAGCAGAATAAGCATTGGGTTGGATTAGTTGAGTTTATGTGTATGGGGTGCAAATATGCCAAAGCACTTAAGCAAAAAACTGCATACAAACATCCAGGGGGAGCTACTATTTGATCTTAAAAAATAATCTCAAGAGAATTGGAACCTTATGGCTTTAAAGGGCCATAACCACTAAAAAGCTTAAACAATAAGCTACAATAATCATTGACCAAAAGAGAGTTTGAAACTCAATTAAGCCCTAAAAAATCTTGATGAAAGGGCTATTTCACACAGACTAAACACTTAGAATATGTTGCAATCTTAACAAATACCTACTTTTGAACTTAAAAATAAGCTCGTATACAAACCTTAATGAACTTTTAACCGACAAACAGATAAAGTTTAAGCCTCAAAGAACACGCAACAATGTTCAAAAAACATTTTAAACTTCAGATTAGGCCACAATAAGCAATTGAAAATGCAATTTCTCAAAGAAAACACTTAACAAAATTTTTTGACAGAATATGACAAAGACTCAAACACAATTTGCAGGTTATTAGACTTTGTTTCTAACTTCTTTTAGGTCTTGAATAAACACAAAAACATCACAAATATACAAGATTCAAAGGTCCAATCAAACAAGCTTATAAAATAAAGTTTGTGAGCAACAGATTTAAAAGACAACTTATAGTAAGTCTATGTTTTTGATATCTAACACTTTAAAAACCTATCCACAGCTACCTTTTATGATTGAATTCAGCTAAACTAACATGACCCAAAAGGCACAACTAATTCTGACCCATTTTGACCCATGAAACAGGTTAAACCAAACACCCCTTTAAGCACTTTTTACCAATTTTAACTTAATAACTTGATTTTCATATGAACAAACCCTTAAGACCAAATGTTTAACAAGCATAATAAGCAATACTAAGCATGTTTAAACAACTAATAAGCACTCAAATAAGCTGAAAACAGATAATGCAATATTAAGCTACTTTAAGACAGATTTTTTAAGAAAACCTCAAACCAATGATTTCTAAGCTACAAGAAAGCATTCATAAGCATTAACTAACATTAATAAGCATAAACAAGCAAGAATAAGCATAAATTAAGCACAATAAGCTATGCTACAGTAATAAAACTAAAATTTTAGAAATAAGAAACTTACAACACCCTTGCTCAAAACAGGGCAAACAATCAAGTCTACAAGCTCTAGCGTGTCAGTGAGGTCTATAAGCTCTTTCAAGGCTAGCTTATCATCCAAAAGCTGTGGTAATTTAGGGGTGAATTTTTGTGATTTTTCTTAACAATTTTTTATCTAAGCCATTCTTTTTATGAAAACAGGTTATAGGATTGGTTTAATAAAAACTTTATAAGAGCTTGTAGTGAGCTTTTTAGAACATAAATTTAACTTCAAACTTGAAAACAGAATTAAAACTAAAACTTAAAATTTCATTAATTTTAAAACATTACAAGGAAGATTGAAATACCTTAAACTAAATAAGTTGAAAAATAAAAGCTAGAAAAAGACTAAGTGCCTCAATGGCTTACAAAGGAGCCTATTTATACTCCTTGAAGGAAGGTTCTAGGTTTTGTGCTTCTTTGCTGAGAGGCTTTTGCAGGTGTGCTTGTTGTGTGAGAGAGGTCACAAATGTCATCATAGTCGTCCAAATTGAGTGCTCCCCAAGTTGTATGATCAAAGCCCTTAAATCCTTGTCATTTTCCTTGAACGAATGGAGATTGAAGGGATTGCCAAGGTGGAAATTGGTGGGATAAGGTGTGGGGTGTGTAGACAAAGTAGAGAAGAAAAGGGAATAGTTTTGTCTGTTATTTGGCGGGTAGTGAGGACAGGGACACGTTTGTTGTGGGAGATGATGAACAGTTGTTCCCGCTATTATTTGAAGTTTGGGAAACGTCAGGAAAGGTCCCTAAAAGTTATACATTGTATGCATTCATAGTCCTTGTGGTGATACAACTTTGGTCCCTGGAGTTATAGATGGTTTGCACCGTTAGTCCTTAAAGGACTAACGGAGGTGTTATAAAAGGGTAACGGGAGAAAACGGGGGTGTTAAGGGTGATGGTGGGCTAGTGTTTAGGTCGGGTATAGAAAGGAATGGTTTTGGGCTTTTATAAGGGTATATTGTAGGATTATAATTTTTTTTTTGTATAATGCGCTTTCCCGGGTTACTTTACCTTTATTTGACTATTGACTTTTTGATTGACTTTTAGCTTTGACTTGGACTTTTCTTTCATGCTCCTTTCCGTTCTCATGTGCTTCGTACTTTTGAGTTGAATTTAGCTTCGTATTTTTTGTCCTTTTCTTAGATATCCATTACCTGCACAATACAAATGCAAAACATACAAATACAATGTATTTTTGGTACGTTTTTAGTCATTTAAGTCCGGTTTTAGCGGTCAAAGGTATGTATAATTAAACACATACCAAAATCCCCCATATTAAGATATTGCGTGTCCTCACGTAATGCTATAAGTAAGCACTTAGAAAACTAAGAATCTCAATCACCCTCGATTAATAACCTCGAAAAGTAGCAAAGTGTTTATCGAGGGAAATTAAAGATTCAAGAGTTTAGAAAAGCCCTATTTTTACCATTTTTAAATGTATACATTTATTCCTAATATTTTTGTATTTTTCCTTTTTCTCATTTTTTTGTACTTTTCTTTTTAAGCAACTAACTAATTTATTTGACTTTTGTTATTTTCATAACTGTTAGGGATCATAGAACAAGATGCATTTCGATCCGAGAATGCCCCCAAAAAGGATAAATTCATCGTCCCCGACTTTTCACTTGCTCCAAACCAAGCTTAAAACGAAATCACAGTTAAGTATCAGTTAAGATGCTAACACTACTCATATTTGCAACTTGTGAACTTTTCACTCCCGACAATTTTTATATCTTAGGTGAATGTGCTATTATGAATTTCAACCATGGATCAAGTGTTTGCAAATTCAGTTTCCACGTCCATCCACCCGATAATAAGGATTTGAAGCAGATCAAACCCATGTAGCGACTTTCGTCTCGGCACATCCCAACCTTGCGGCTAAGTGACCAGGCTTTTGACACCGCCACAGAGAACTAGTATCGTACTCAGGACCCTTAGGCTTCAAAACACTCAGTTTTTCCGTATTCCACATAGCTTATAAAATAATATAGTCAAAGTTCAAAAGCATATTTAAATTTAACAAAAAGAGATCTATTTATTAATTCACACTTAATATTAAACATTTATGCAATTGTAACCCTCGACCTTTTAGAAGGCTGCAACATCGGTTGTGAGCCGGCAAGATGCAACAAACTTTTTTCAGTCTCAGATTATTATTCATACTATAGGCTTTCTGTTAGAAGGCTGTAACCTCGGTTGTTGAGCCGCAAGATAACAGCAAACTTTTATCAGCCCTACAGTTTATTATAACAATATTATTATTATATTATTATTTTAAAAAAATATATAGAGAAGACATCTTTTTGAAAAATTCAAGTATAAGTTTGAACTAAGACTAAAATTTTTTTGCTATAACTACATAAAATTGTTGATTTAAGTTTAATCTCCAAAAATAGCATGTATATTAATCCGGTTAGAGCTTATGGGAGAAAAAAGTCACAAATTACATTACATGTAAGCTTTTTATAAATTTCCAACACAATTCCTGTTTTAAGCATCCAACTCATACTTAACTCTTATCATTTTTTCGTCTTCCTAATTTTCGCGAACGCTTACCTAAAACGTTAAGTAACAATCTAGAGCTCAACATAGCTCAGGGTCGTGTCAAAAATTACTCTTATTCATACCCAACAGGAAAGAGTCAAAAATGTGACAAAAACACTTATTTTATTTTTGAAATTTTTGAAATTTTTTTCATTTTTTTTTGGTATTTTAGTGGTAAAAACGGGATTACGCGAAAACAACGGCTGCAGGCACAATCAAATCGATAGATCCCCCCTCCCCATACTAGGATTAAACATTTTCCTCAATGTTTTAAGAAGGGCCTCTACGTAAATCCTAAGCCGTTTATTAAGTATGCTTAAAGATAAACGTTAGTCGATAAGATTAGGATATTAGATTTCCTAAATGAGCTGAGGATAAGTCTTGTTATCGAAGACAAAAACTATGGTGAGCATAGAGACTTCAAAAATCCGGACATATCTGGACAATCACAAAAATACAAGCAAACGAGAAAGGAAAGAGGCACACCTCTCATAACAAAAACACTTATTTATTACTACATAATATAACTACGAATAAGCATGGGTGCCTCCCCACCAAAGCGCTTGTTTATGGTCACTAAGCTTGACCCAATCCCCAAATTCATTTGTCCTTGGGGAAGGTTTGGAGATCTGGGACAACCAATTTTGGTATGTCCCCTCCAAAGTAGTGCTTAATTCTATGACCGTTCACCTTGAAGTTTGGCCCAGAGTTTTGAGATAACTCAATGGTGCCATATGGAAAGACATGGGAAATGGTGAAATGGTTCCCGGACCAACATGATTTCAACTTCCCAGAACATATTCAACCTAGAGTAAAGAGGAGGACTTTGATCACTAACGTTAAAAACGCTGTTTTTGATCTTTGAGTCATAGAACCTCTTTGTTTCTCTTTATAGATCAAATGAGTTCTCATACAGCATGATGCACGAAGTTCATTTTATTCCTTGAGTTGAACTTTAACGGTGATCACACACTCCGCGTTTCCTCAAGGCAAAGTTTGCATGCTTCACAAGCCCAGTAGCTTTGTGCTCGAGCTCGATTGGTAGATGACAATGTCTTTTCCGTATACGACTTGTAGGATGCAACCCGAGGCTATTTTGTAAGCTGTATGAAGGCCCAAAGTGCAATCATCTAGTTATTCAACCAAAGGCCACAGTTCGCCCTACGGTCTTCAATAATTCGTTTCAGCCACGATTGTACCTCAACTTTACTCACTTGTTTTGTGGTGAATTACGTGGTGTAAGACGGTGATAACTCCATAATTTAAGCATGAACCTTGCTACCTGGTCATTGCAAAAATGGTTCCAGCTATCACTCTAGATAGCACGAAGGGGCACCAAATCGTGCGAAGAGAGATTTAAGAAATTTCAAACAACTCGGCGTCGTTGTGTGGGGACGTCATTTGCTTTATATCCCATGTTGAAGCAAATAGTCGACCGCCACGAGTATTGTATTTGTTCCCTTCTGTAAAGACGGGAACAGCCGCAATGAAATCGATGCCCCACACGTCAAAGATTTTCGCAAACTTAGATAAAAATTTTAAGGCATTTCATCACGCTGCGAAATTTTTCCTTGACGTTGGCAAGTGTCACATCGAGTGACCAAGTCATGCGAATCTTTGTAAATCGTGGGCCAATAAAATCCTAAGCCCCCCCCCCCAATAAACCATTATTGCTGTGTAGTTGGCACCATCTAATGTCCCCCGGTGGGGTCACACTATGCAAGGTGTAAGGATGTCCAAACAACTCTTGGGCCACAACCCACACCGGCCGGACATTTGTCCTCACATATTTTTGAACAATAAGGAGTCGTCCTAAAGTAGTGTTTAACATCCTTGAAAAACTTGTTCTTTTGTTGGGACGACACCCTTTAAATAAAATCCCCGCGTGGTAATTTGCATACTCAGCAAACCACGTTGGTAACTTCGTCACCACGAGAAGTCACCATATTAAGTGTCTTGAGAGGAAAATTTTCATTCACCTCCTTTGGGTCGAGCACATTTTCATACGGATTTTCTAATCGGAGAAAAGATGAACGGCCACGAGATTCTCAGCTCCTTTTGTGTCAATTACTTTGAATGAGAAATCATGAAGGGAGAGAACCCACCGGAGTAATCTCAGCCTTGTAATCATTCTTATGCAAAAGAGCATTTTAGGGCATGAGTGATCTGAATACACTAATTGCTTTTTGTTCAAGATGAGGTAAGATCGGAATTTTTCAAAGGCATACACCACGGCTAACATTTCTTTCTCTGTCATGGTGTAATGTGATTCCGCCTCATTCATTATTTTTCTAGCATAGCGTATAGGCCTAAAGTGTTTTTCATGATGTTTCCCTAAGACTGCACCTATGGCAAAGTCGCTTGCATCGCATATAAGTTCAAAGGGTAGGTCCCAGTCTGGGGCAATCAAGATACGAGCTCTCAGAAATTTTTTTCTAACATTTTCAAAAGCTTGAAATAGCGATCATGTAGTGAGAAGATGAATGGAGTATTCTTCTCAAGAAGATGAGTCATCGTTCGGGAAATTTTGGAAAAATCCTTAATGAACCGTCGTAGAAACCGGCATGACCGAGAAAACTCCGACCAGCAAAAGCCCTTGACGGTGGTGGGATAAGGTAACTTAGCAATCACATCTACTTTGGCTTTATCAACCTCAAACCATTTATGGAAATCTTTATGGCCAAGTGGACATACCTTCCTAACATAAAATGTACTCTTTTCCCCAATTTAGTACAATGATTGGTGTCTTCGCACCTGTTGAAGCATCTTGTCTACACGAGCGAAAGCAATTTTCGAATGATTTTCCCAAAGAAACACGAAAGTCGTCCATGAAGACTCCCATCATTTTTTCCAAATCAACATCATGAAAGATAGCCATCATACACCTTTGGAACGTGCCCGGTGCATTGCATAAGCAAAAGGCATGCGACGGTAGGTGCGAACGTCCATCAGGACATGTGAATGTTTGTCATTTCTTTATCATAGGGTCGATGGGAAGTTGAAAGTAACCCAGAAACCATCGAGAAACAATAGTACTAATTTCCCTCTAATACTACTCGAGCATTTGAACCATAAATGGTAGTGGGAAAGTGGCTCTAACTGTTGGCGTCAATTTAACTTTACCGTGTAGTCAATGCATATAACAACACGCCAACACCCCGTAAACCAATCGAGTCAGAATAAACCTCATTTTCATCATTTTTAACAACGGTAAACCACCCTTTTTCGGTACGCAATGTACGGGGCTTACCCAAGGACTATCCGAGATCGGGTAAATTAATCCAGCGTCAAGAAGTTTTTCAACCTCCTTTTTGATGACATCATGGATTTTTGGATTCCCCGTCTTTGGTTGTTGAACCGCCGGATTGTAGGTCCTCTTGCCATAAGAAACTTTGTAGTACAAAATTCTAGGTTATAATACCCTTGATGTCGAGAGTTTCTAAGCGAATGGCTCACCTGTGTGACTTCAAAACCTTTATGAGAGGCGCTATTTCCACTACACATAAAGTTTTTTACAATTATGACCTGTAAGATTGTTGTCACCTTCCAAAAATGTGTATTCGAGATGAGGAGGTAACTCCTTGAGTTCAACTTCGGGAGGTTTATCAATTAAAAGAATTAATCATTTTACATCAACAAACTTTTAGGTTCTTTTTGAATTTGGCAAATAAATTTTTCCTAAATGGAGGTGGTAGAAGATGGATCCATCATTGAGAAATGATTCAAGAAGAAGAATATCCCCCTCTGGGTTATAGTAGAGTCATCAACTTCTCCGTAGATTTTAGATCATCTTCAAGAGCGATGAAAGCATCGACTTCCTCAGAAGAAAATCACTATTTCCCGAAGGGAGTAGAGTCAGATAAGAGGTAAAATGATTTAGGTCAAAATATGGATTTGGATAGCCACTCGGCGAACACATCGGAGAAACGATAACTCTTTGAAATACTGCTTCGACAAAAGCCATTACAAAATGACGTCGATTCGTTTCGCCGTCATAGTCATCAATAATTATAGGAGTAATCTCGAAGTTTGTGTCAGATTGAAGGTTACAGCTTCTTTTCCAACACGAAGATTATGTCACTTCGGGATGAGGTATTATGACACATCAATCACAGCACGCACGTTCTTTAGAGAGGAATCATCCTGAGAATTAGAGGAACTCGAGGATCGGCATCAAAGTCTACGACATACAAGTCGGCCGGAATTTGAACTTTCCTACTTTTAGGTAGACATGCTTTGTGCGAAACCTATCGTTTGGTAATCGATACTACTCAATTTCAAGATTCATACAAGTAGTAGTGAAGCTCAGGGAAGAGAAAGTTTTTTCCACACGGATAATGGCATGATATTTATGCTAGCGCAAGATCGCCAAGGCAAAGCACTCGTAACCATATCGGAAATCACAACGGTATGAGAAATCTTGTCGGGTCCTCCAAGTTTTTCGGGGCAACTTTGAGGATGACCGCCGAACAAGCTAATTCAAAGAGTTCTAGCCATTTCACTTAGTTTTTTCTTTGTTCCAATAAGGCTTTAAGAGTCGAGGCCAAATTATGGGCATAAGAATCAAAGCATCCGCTAAACTAGAATTTCGAAACTCATAACTTGAAAAGATTTTGTAGATTATTCTCATTTGGTCTTTACTTTTTCATGTCGCCTTTTCATCAATACGTCTCGAAAGTGATAGGAATTGACGGTTTCGGGTTAGCATCAGAGACACAACGGGATCAACAACAAGGTTTTAAGAATTTGGTACTGGGAATATGAAACTTGTACAACCGGAGTTGTACGTCCTTGGTACTATCCGTTATTAGTAGGCAGGCACCGCATCCTTTGTCACCTCGAGTTCACGTTCACACTACTTTAGGAGGAGAATAAGAAGTAGTAGGAATCGTGGGTCCTTGATAAGCCCACACCGCATTCGGTGTAATACCCTCAAGTCACCTTCGTGTTTAGTAAATGGTATTAACAAGGGTGAGTTGGTCCATGACCCTGAAGTAGAAGCGAAAATGGAATTACCCAAAACTGAACGCATGTCCGAGTACAATGACATTTGATATTGCAAGTTATTGGTTTTGTCTTGCATTTTACCACATCCATGCATCATTTGCTTTTGACATAGCTTTTTAAATCGTTCCTTAGTCACGACCTTGTTTTGCGGAGCCGATTTTGTGAGATAAGGTGGAGCTGGTGAAACGGTGTTTGAATTAATCGTTAGGTCACTAAATTATACATTTGGTGATAATTTATATACCCTCTGTTTAGTTATTGTGTAATGGATATTATGGTTATTTCCTTGATTTTGTTGAACGGGAGGATAACTAGTAGGTCTTATTTTATAGCAATCGAGGCTCGGTAACCATTATTCCTTGTTTAAAATTAGCAATGCGGCTTGGGAAACCATTCCTTGAAATATTGTCACAGATAAACCTTGCCATCGATGGGTAGGACAATTTCGGTAAGAATGATTACACCACAATTAACACATCAACTATCCTCGACCCGCTTTCACAAGGAGTGGGGAGCGTTGATTTCTTATCAATAATTAAGGCTTTCACATATCTTTCATTCGCAACATCGGGAGAAATACCAGGGGTGGAAGAGCTCGAACTCACTTTGGCAACAACCGGTTTGTTACGTGAATTACAAACTTTGGATTTGCTCTCGATGATTCTTAGGCATCATGGGGCAATTTATCCAAAAAGTTACCACTCGGCGGCGGAATTTACGAATCATGATCAATAGAGTTCAAAGCATTATAAAGTATCGAGTTGATGTAACTCTAAAAATCCATGATGTTGGCAGGCCCGCAAAGATCATTTAAATCGATCCCATGCCGCGTAGAAATTCAATCAAATCGATGACTGAAATCGGATCGTGTTTCATTTTAAGATTTGATGTATTGAGGGAAGTAGGGAAAAATTTGTTGCATGACTTTTTCGAAACAAGATCATCCATGTAAGAATCGTCGAGGGGGGTTCTTTTTCTAAGCCAAATCCGGGCTGCACCCTGAGAGAAAATGGTAAAAAGCTAAGCTTTAACCCGACGTACTCGATACGTTTGAGAACTTCAATGTAAAGTTACCTAGTTTAATAACGGATGCAGACATGAGGTCTTCTTTGTCATGTCCGAAGAATGGTTTGTTTGAACGATGGTAAGCAAACCGTGCTAAAAGCTCAAAGGTAGTCCGCCCGTGTGATTTGGGCACAAACGTATGGCATCCTCGTAACCCACGGTGGTTGCTTCGAGCAATAGTAAGCCATAGTAAAACGAGTACCATCCCTCGGAACAAACGGGAGGAGCTTGAATTTCAATTGGTTTTCCTACAAGATTTGAAGTGGTTTCAATAAAAGTCGGGTTTGACTTGTTGTTGACGGTTAGAATTACGAGATTGAACAGAGTGCGCATGCACTAAAATGTATAAAAAAAATTTATACAAATTAACTTTTTGTGTTTTTTATTTTTTGGTTTTGATATTTTTTTTTGGTTTTTCAACAATGTATTCACAATATATTTTAATAACGGACAAAGAGATAAGACACTTAAACCTAATAATCAGCTCGCTTCTCGGTAACTCTCTTAAAGAAAAACGCACAAAGGAGTTTGTTTAACTTTAAAAGGTGAGCCGTACCTCGCGAGAGACACAAAAGGTAAGTTTTTGATTCTTTGGTTCGGGAACTTATTGATGGATAATACTTTAATTGAAAGTATTATTTGTTGGTGTTCTTTTACCAACTTGTGATTTTTATTTATTTCTTCTTATAGATAATGTTTTTAATTTTTTTTTAATTTTTTTTTAATTATATATATACTAAATAAAAGAAAAATCTTTTTGTATATTTTTTATGAAAATAAACAAAATAAACTTCACAAGGAAGGATCTTCAAACAAAAATTTTCAAACGGCTTCAACAATCGGATACACCCCTCCCCGGCAACGGCGCCAAAAACTGATCGTGTTTGATCTACACCTTTTTATAATATATAATATATAAATATAAAATACTTATATAAATATATAAATATAAGAGGATAAGAATCAAAAAATCACAATTATAGTAATCCGGGAGTATGATTCCCGGGTCGTTTCCCCAACGAGGAATGCAATTGAAAGTCGAGAGTCGTTTTGAGAATCGATGCTTGAATGGAACAATATTGGGATTGGTTTTCTATAACTACGGGAAACTTAATGCAATTTACACTAAAATTAACTAAGGCAATACTGATTTAACTAAAAATGCAAAACTGGGAACCTAAAAAGGCGCTAAATTATCAACTAATTCGAGTTGAAACCCTAAAAAAGATTTTAATGCATGTAAACCACAAAAATGACAAAAGCAAATTTTCTAAAAAAGATTTATATTTTTTTGGCTTTTTAATAATTTTTTATGAATTAAAAACTAATTTAATCTATTTAAAATCCTAACAAATAGCAAATTAATACCTAAAAATTATAAAAAATGATATTCTACCTTAGAAAAGTCTAAAATATGACAAAAACTCAGAAAACTATTTTTAACTACTTTTTATAATAAAAATCTATTTTCTAAAATTAATTTAAAAAGCTAAAAATCAAAATTAAAATCTAAAAGTGATAAAAATAATTTTAAAGTTTGTAAACCTAAAAGTATTTAATCTAAAACTAAAAACTATTTTTTTGTAATTTTCTGAATTAATTTACTATTTTTAAATTACTTTCTAAAAATTTACTCTACGAAAAATAATAAAAAGTAACAAATAAGTATTAAAAATTCTGAAAAAATCAGCAAAAGTCCTAAATGATGTGAAAGGCCTAGGAAAAATAAGCTGGTGATACCAGCTTATCCAATAAGCTCTAAAAAGCCCCTAATAAGCCACGAAGTGGCTTTATGAAATTGGGGTGGAAATGTGTACAAATATATAATTTGTGCAAGCTCTAACGGATGAGCTATTGTAGCACAATGGTAGTGAGTGTTGGGTTAAAACGCTTGGGTGTGGGTTGAGGTCCCAGGTTCGAGCCTTGCTCACCTGGGGCTTCCCCTAATCCCAAACGTTTTTGTTTCCCATTTTTTTACAACTTTTTAGAAAAGCAGTTTTTAAGCAACTTTTGAAAAGCAAAATTTTTTACTTTTTGGAAATAAGCACGAAATAAGCAAAATGAAATGACAGGAATGCCTTTATATCCTAAAGGCTTAAAAATGCTAACTGTTATGCTTTTTGGGACAAATAAGCTAACAAAGAATGCAAATGAGCTTAAACAAATACTACACTACTCTAATAAGCATGAATGAACAAGATTAAACTAAGAAAATAAGCTAAAATAAGCTGAAAATGACAGAATGACAAAAGAGCATTTAATCACTCAAAATTTTCAAACTAAAAACAAATAAGCTCAAATAAGCTATCCTGAAGACTAATTAAGCTACTTGAACTTAAACTACCCTAATAAGCAATACTAAACTTAAATAAGCAGAAGCAATAAGCAGATAAGCACAAATAAGCCAAATAAGCAAAATGGCACAAAACAGCAGGCAAAAAGCAAAGGGGGCACTTTTGACTTAAATTTAAGCTACTTAGAGGGACCTTAAGGGCTAAAGGCTTATATGATCTTGAAGCTCAGCTTATGAGCTTTCTAAAAATGCAAAGAAATATGAATTTCAAAGTCAAATAAGCTACAAAAAGGTCAAATGAAATGTGCTAATGCAGACAGCATATGCTGACTTTTTCATATTTAGCAAAGACAAAGGTAATAAGCAGGCCCACAATTAAGCTGGTAAATCAATTTCAAACTTAAAAACAAGTTAAAACAGATTTAGTATGGCTTGTAATGAGCTTATGCTCAAAAATCTAGACCCTAAAAACTATTTTGAGTAACTGAAATTTTGATTTGGAAAAGGCACTTTAAAAGTTAAAATACACTTGACAAAAATTGACAGATTTTAAAAACACAAAACAAGACTAAAAGGACACTTAAACCTACTGCATTAGACACTCAAAATGACTCAAAAACTACACTTAAAAACTGTTTTGAACAATCTTATCAAACAAGAACTATGAAACTGTTTTGGACTAACAGTTTCAAGCACCAATTTGGAAAAACCTTAAAGCAAGTTTTTAAGACTTTGAAACTTTGAAAACAAATCAAGAACAACTTAAGACAGCTTGTTAAAGATTACCAAGTGACCCAAAGGGTTTTTAACACCTTTTGACCCACTTTGCCCTCTTAGCCCAAACACCCCTTTAAGTACTTAAGGTCCAAATTCTAACTGATTTTGACTAAATTAAGCAAAGGGCATTAAAGGCAGATATTAGACAAGCAAGATTAAGCAAACATAAGCAAGTTAAAAACAAAAATAAGCACTAAATAAGACAAACAAGTAATAAGAAGATTCAAGGGCAATCATGGCAGTTTAACTTGAAGACTTAAATAAATGATAACAAAGCTCAAATAAGGACAAATAAGCAATAAAAGATCATAAATAGGCAGGATAAGCAGGAATAAGCACAAAAATAAGCAAATGAACAGTGATAAGCTTAAAATGGAAAAACAAGAAAACTCACAATGGTCCTAGCTTTTTGGCAAGAGAATAAGCTCTCAACAGCTTATAACCCAACCTATGTGCTTCCCATGAAGCCCTAAACCCATGGCCATCCAAGATTTACCATGCTCCTTGCTTTCTTGACAAATTTTTGGATTTTTTATGATTTTTGATTTTTATGACAGAAAATGAAATGAGCTTTTATATAAGTTTTTAATAACTCAAAAACTTATATTAGGGCTTAAAACACAGTATTTAGCAACAAATAAACTTAAATGATAGAATTTTAAAGAAAACTTCAAACTTTCATTAACTTAAAAGAGGATTACAATACTTGAAAATTTTTAAAAAAACCATAAATTAAAAACAAGCTGAATATTAACTAGGTTAAAAACTATATAAAAACTCGGTGCCAAATGGCTTACACATGAACCCTATTTATACTAATCGAAGGAATGTTCTAGGAGGTGTGCTTTCTTTGTGAGAGCTCTTGCAGGTGTGCTTGTTGTGTGAGAGAGGTCTCAAATCAATCTTAGCCCTCCATTTTGAGTAGTCCCCAAGTTCTATGATCTTGTCCCTTGATCATGTTGTCGTTTCCTTCATCCAATAAGGTTGTGAGGGATTGCCAGCGTGTGAGGCCAGCTGGTTTGTGGTCCTGGTGTGAGGTGTGTAGAGGTGAGGGTCGACAAAGTGGAGAAGAAAAGGGGGATAGTACTGGTTTTCTTTTGGCAGGATGTGGGAGGGATGTATAGTATTTTGAGTTGCAGGGTACAAGTTTAGTGAGTTGGCAACTTGAGTCCCTCAAAGTGTATAAGTTTATTACACCCACAATCCTTGTAGTTTATAAAGGTTTTGGACTTTGGCAGTTTTTACCCCTCAAAGTGTTAAGTGACATTTCATGGGAGGTCCTTGTAGGCTAATAAAGGACTAACAGCCTTATGTGGGCTTGTTAAGTCTTAACAGTTTGGGTTTTGGGCTTATTCTTGGGCTTGGTACAAATATAAAGGGATTTTGGGTTTTTATAAAAGGGTTTATATAAGTGGGCTGACCCGGGCCCACTAGGTGGGTACAGGTGGGCCCACTTTTGGCAGTTTAGGTTTTTGGGTTCGGTTTTCGATGCTCTTTCCAAATCCACTTCCCGGGGTTGACTTTTGACTTGATTTGACTTTGACTTTTTGGCTTTGTATTGGTCCTTGAATAACTGAATGGATCTTTGCAGCCTACAAAGGATGATAGCCAAGATGTATAAATACAAACGACTATGTAGAAACAATGACTTGAATACAGTGTGTTAATGCGGAATCTTAACACAAGTACTAAGAAGAACAATGAACAACTGAATAACAACTTTATTAAAGTGTTCTTGAGAATTTCAGATTGCTAACTATGATATGTGATTTGCTAAACTTCTTTGTTCATATATTTTCAACACACACGTGTCTAACTATGCCAAAGGTGATCCTTTTATATACTAAGGATAACCCTAAAAGGCTTACAAATCTTTTTCTAAAATATCTTATAAATATCTTTTAAATATCTTCTCAACGGTACTAACTATGTTTCTACTAACGGTACTAACTAACTAACAGTACTAACTACTTTGTACTGTCGGTACTAAGTATAACTGTCGGTACTAACTATTTGTACTGTCGGTACTAAGTTAAGAAAACATTAATCCTAACAATCCTCCCTTAAACATAAATGTTAAACTATTTTAACTTCATGTTTCTTCAATCCTTTAAGAACTTGATGCACAGAGGATGTATCCAAACATTCTTTATC
>BQNB010148729.1:0-16261 GCA_026074375.1 Tanacetum coccineum | reverse complement strand
AGACAACAACCTTCTTAGTACTAGGTGTTACCGCAATAGGGCACGTATCTTGAACATATACAAGCAACTCCTGAATTCTTGTGGTATACTTACAAGCAAAGTCTAACTCTTTATCTAAAGGTTGTTTCACTTTAGATTGTTTGACTAATTCCCAAAGAGTGTTAGCTTGTTCTTGAGTGTGTTTAAGATAGTCTATGTGAACATCCCTATTTTGCAATAACCTAAGAGGCAACGGTACTAAATCAAGCTTGAACATGCCTGGAGCAGTAGTGGTGACAGAAGGTGTGTGTACAACATTTTTAACAATTTCTTTCCCTTTTAAATTTCATAAATCATTTTTCAATGATGTTATCACAAAAACCTTGTCTTGAATCTAAGCTTTTAAATCCTCATTTTCAACATATTTTAAGTTCAGTTTGTTAATTAAAGAGTCACTTTGTTCTTTATGATGAACACGTGTATGTTTGATTGAGTCAAACTGGTATTTAAAAACCTGTTTTACATGATTAATTTCATTACAAAGACGTTCGTTCTCAGAAAGCAATTTTGCCACACTATTTCCAGTTCCTTATTTATGGGCTCAAGATCACATTTATCATGATTAACGTTCTTTTCCATGGTATTCTCTCTTAAAGATTGAATAGTATCCTTCAACTTACAAATGGTCTTGTCTTTATCTTGTATCCGAGCTTTCAAATCATTGATTTTAAAATATTCTTGAATTTCAACAGCATTTTGATTAACGCAAGATTCATCGTTTTGAAAAACTTCTTGATGCTTTGAGAGAAATACAATGTATTTCAAGTTGTGAGCAATTTTTCAAAAAATCATTATATGCTTGTTTTGATTTGGAAAGCTCAGCATCAAAATTCAAACACTTTTCACACGATTCACACTCTTGCATTTCCATATTCACAGAATCATTATTCAAAGACATAGAATTCATCACAGTTAACAGTACATCTTGAGACATGGTTTTTTGTAAGAGTCGATCATTTTCCAAAAGAATTTCTTTCTTAGCAATTTCCAAACATTATTTATCAACTGAAGACTGTTGAACAGCCACTTCCATTTGGTCAAAAACTGTATGTACTTCCGTTATTTCATTTAGAAGATCTTTATCAAACACATTGAAGATGTCTTTTAAAGATTTTAGAAATGGAATAATTTCATTGTTAAAAACAGTTTTTGTATGCTCAAACCCCCATTCACCTTCTTCAAGAGCATTAGGTGTTGTCCTCTTCTTTACGATTGAGTCAAACTGGGTGAAGTGGAATTTAAGCTTTTTAAGGCTTGTATTCACCAAACTCACCTTAGGTAGTTCACTAGGGACATCCACTATGACAGGTGGTATGTAAGGAGGTTCAATGGTTGGATTGAGTATATGAAACCAAAAGGCTTGTTCAGCCGATAATTCTTGTTGTGGAGAAAAACATTTTCCAAAATCTTCAATTAGTCTATTTAATTTTTCATAATCGATAGGTTTATGAGAAATTTTCTTTACAATAACTTTAGGATCCTTTACTTTTTCATACATTTTTGATCGACTCTCTTCTTCCAAAATTAATGTTTCTTCATCATCAATCACAAGCATAGCAACATGTGCATTAGACATAACAACATCATGATACAAGGTTGGTTTTATCCGCTGAGATTTCTTAAGATAAAACAGATTTTGATAACCTAGAGTTTGTTTATGTGTGTTATCATAAAACGCTTGTGGCTTAGTTAACATGAGCACTGTTTGAGCAGATTGACCCACTTTACAAATAATATTATCAAGTTCCCTAATCTTCTTTTGCAAATCAATTTCATTTTCCATATATTTATTCTCTTTTTCTTTAGATTCATTTTTTAAAACTACAAAACTTTGCAATACGGATTCCTTTTCTTTGATTTGTTTAGAAAGATTTTGTTCAAGTAAGTCAACTTGTTCTTTGAGTGCAAGTTTCTCTCTAATCATATCATCCATTTGAGAATCAATCATTATTTCACGACTGCTTAAATCAATATTAAGACATTGTTCAAAAATTTTGACCCTTTCCTTATATCTCTCAAGCTCAGCGGTTATTGTTTCATTATTCTGTTCCTTATTAGCCTTTTCCCAATTATTTACATGATTAATCATTTGTTCGGACATTTGTTCAATCACAGATAAAATCATTGAATCTTGTTGTGCCTGCAAATTAGTATCTTGAACAGTTGCCTGTTGTGTTTCTTGCAAATATTGAGAATATGGAATGATATTGCTATCACTAGATATCTCATTATCTGTAAAATCCATAACTGGTGATTGTTCAAAATCCTGCAATGCATGCACACTTTGATTATCCATATCATTCAGATAGGTTTCAGAATTAGGTACCTCTGAGATAATGTCAGAACCATAATTGGAAATGTTAGCCATAAGAACTGCTTGTGCAGTCGAGAGATCATCATAGTTATAATAATTAGTATCAATATCCTCAGTCTAGAAAGCAGCATTATGAGGAATGATTGTCTAAGCTTGACCTGCTGGAATTCCTAGATCTGCAAGAAATGCGAGTTGCTCCTCATCCAATATTTGTCCAGCTTCCTGAGCTTCTGCTAACATAGCTTTCTCCTTATACCACGCTGCATTCCTTGGTCGCTTAGGCTGAGTGCATTGCCTAGCCATATGTCCTTCACCTTGGCAGTTGTAGCATTTAACAACTCTTGCCTGTCCACTTGTAGTATTTCCCCTTGAACTAGTAGCATTGCCCTTATACGTAGTACCAGAATAATTTTGCCCTTGCCTCCCCTGAACTTTGTTGCATGGTAATCTGACCATCCTGAATAGTGGCTTGGTTTCCTGGATTAGAGGAAGTTCTGAGCTGATTATTGGTAGAAGGAAACCTTAAAGAAGCTACAACCGTTAGAAAAGCCATTGATTTATTGAGACAAGCAATCGGATCATCTCCAGGAGAAAATACAGGAACAGCAAAACTTGTGTCTCTAAATGGTGATTCAGTAATAAGTTGTGTAGGAGCTTGAGGTAATTGATAAGCAACTTGTGGAATTACTTTGGAAGTGCCATTGAGTTTGATGGTTCATTTTTGAAATGAAATGTATGTGATGGTGGAATAGATGAATGATTAAATTAAGTTTGTAATGGATAATGAGATGAGTAATGTTGATTGGGTTAAATTGATCCATGTTGTTATGGTGAAAACTATTGTTAAAGTTGAGGATTGTTGTAATAAGACTGATAAGTGTTGAAGTGAGGTGGTGTCATCTACTGATTTGCAATGAATTCAAGTGGATCTTGATTGCGTTCACGCATAATACGGACTTCATTTTCATGAAGTTTCTATATCTTGTTCAAAGATATGCATGAAGTTGATCAAAGTTGGAGGTATGCAAATCTTTAACTAGCTTAACATCAGTCACAAACTTACTCCATATCAGGTGGAAGACCGTTTAAGAACGTGATATTAACTTGAAAATGTGCTCATTTTTCATCTTCGTAGATGTTCATGTCCATTTGATCAGTCTGAGTAAATCGCAACTAATACGTATGAATGAATTATCCACTTGATGTGATTAAACTTTATCAAATGCATCATACAACTTACATTCTCTTCCTGCTTTTGTCAAAGATGGTACCTTTGCATCAGTAATTAAACTCTCTCCCATAATTCTTAGCAATCTTCTGTGATGATTCACAGTGAATAATATCAAGAGACATGGAAACCTTGAGTGAATGATATTGGACTTCCATCATCTCAATCAGCTTAATTTTCTCAACAGAAGATAATTCCAGCATATTCTTTGTTTTTAATATTTGTTAACCTGATAACACCATTCTCTTCAACCGTAGGCCAAATGAGGAGACCATTTTCAACCTGATTCATGTATCATTCTCTGTCTCACTATTTTCATGTATAATTCCATTCTAATTTCAAAGATCATACAGGTCATTGTCCAACAAAGTAGAACGATTGTCAGCACCGTAAGTATCATTACTCAGCATGAATATTCTTTTTGTCCCAAGTGAAATAATTGAATCCATATTCAATAACAATGTGAAAAAGATAAAAATTGATCTTACAGTGATTGGAGGTTGTTCTGTTAAAGTGAGTTTTGATTAATGAAGTTGAGTCTTTCGGAATACACAGGATTTTACAATTCTTGATAAAACCGAGAAATCGAATATTCATGGGATTTTACAAATCAAAGAACAACCGTATAATTCACACTGAACAAACGTGTATAGTTCTCCTTAGTAAAGTGTATAAATCACCCAAGCAAAACATATAAATCACCTAAAGGAAGATGTATAAATCACCTTTGGTAATTATGTATAAATCGCCTGACCAAATGATTGTATAAATCGCCTGAACAAATTGATTATATAAATCGCCTGACCAAATTGATTGTATAAATCGCCTGACCAAATGATTGTATAAATCGCTTGAACAAATTGATTGTATAAATCTCCTGAACAAATTTATTGATCAAATCGCCTGATCAATTGATTGTATAATCGTCTGACCAAATGATTGACTAAATCACTTGAACTAATTGATTGTATAAAATCGCCTTACCAAATAAATTGTATAAATTCGACCTGACCAAAATGATAGTATTAAATCGCCTGAACAAATTGATTGTATAAATCGCCTGACCAAATTGATCGTATAAATCGCCTGACCAAAAAAAACTTCGAAACTTGATGTGAAGTTTTAACACACGTGAAAATATATATAAAATATAATACTTAAGAAGAGAAATTAAGAAGATTACCAAGTTACCCTTGATAAAATTCACTCTAAAAAAAATATATATATAATATAATATAAAATACGTATATTAAACCGGGCAAGTATGATCACCCGGGTCGTTATCCCCAATGACTAGTGAAATTGAAACCACGTTTAGGTTCGGATCCTGATTTGAAATGAAGCACAGATACTTAATATTGGAAAGAAATAAAAAAAACTAATTTTTACATTTTTATAAAAGACTAATTAAACTAATTAAAAAATTAAACCTAATTACTAATTAAAACTATTAAACTTAATTAAAACTTAACTAAGGACTAATGGTGCAAATACCTAACAAACTAACGGAGGGACTAATTTCTGAAAATCAATTAAAATCGATAGTTACACTATCTACCCTAGAAATATATCCCCGACAACAACTAAGATCCGAATTAAGTGAAAATTGAAAAGTGCTTAAAATGAAAAACTCAAAGAAGCAAAGTTGTAAAAGAAGCTAGGGGAACAAAATTAATAAAAGCTACTAGACTTGAAAATCACAAATAACTCATAAAGAGCTTATTCTCTAAACTGATTACAGAAAGTGAGGTTTTGAGCTTATTTAACAGCCATAAAATACTCAAATTAAGCTTAAATCTAAAAAGGAGAAGTGATCTAGAAGGCTTATGATGTGCTTAATCTAAAAATGCAAAGAAATCTAAGATAGAGGAACTTTTAATCTACTGAAATTAAGCATGAAACAATAAAGCAAAACCAGAAATAAACAAGAAACACAAACTACAAATAAGCTAGAGAACTAAATAAGCTGAACTAGACTTTGAAACTTAAAAGACAACTTAAACTACTATTTATCCATCTAAATAAGCTATAAAATCTAGACTTAAAAGCTGAATTATCAAATTAAAATCATAAAGATTCTAAGTATTGTTTTTGGATTTTTCAGGTTTTTTAAGACTTTTGACAGCAAAATAAGCTAAGACAATAAGCTAGAAAACAAAATTTAAGACTTAAACTATATTAAGCTATATGAAAACTTAAATCCTACTGAAATTATAAGCTAAATACTAAAATTTTCTTATCTAAATTAAGCCTAGAACACAACGAGTACTTAACTGAGGCTATACAGCTATGTAAAAATCAGACAAGTACTTTTGAAAACGTAATAAGTAATGAAATAAGCTAGAAAACTAAAACTAAAATCTTAATAAGCTATAACTAAATCTAAACTTAATTCCTACTTAATTTTGAAAAGCTAAAATTTATACTAACAGTACTAACTTGTGAAGGCAGTAACAAACTTTTAGTTAGTACTGGTAGTGTAAAGAGTCAGCAGTACTAACTTAGGTTAGTACTGCTAGTGCAATTTTGAAACTGCACTAAAGAAACCAAACACCCCTTTATCATTTAACAGGATATAAAAAGCTTTTAAGAGAAATTTGATTGCACAAAACTAATTCCAGATTAAAAACTAGCTTAAAACAAACTTAATAATCCATGATTAAACAACTGAAAAAGCCATAATCTAATATCTAAACAATTAAACTAATAATTTAGATTTTATGATTTTTTATGAAAAATTAGCAACTAATATCTATAACTAAATAAGACAAAAACAGATTAGGTAAAAACACTAATAAGACACTAGAAGAGATATTAAACACTAATAAGCAAAAATGAATAATCAAATAACCAATTTAAGCATATAAAAAATCCTAAAATATTACTAAGCATTAAAACTAGAATTTAGAGAAAAATGAAGAGAAGAAACTTACATAATCCTTTAGCTAAACAAAAAGGGACAATTAAGGCAAGCTACAAGGCTCCTTAGCTATTAAAGCTAAGGTATCGTCCCTAGGGATCTCTTACCAATGTAAGTCCCTGTCCTAAAGCACAATTCAAATACGGATCCATATAAGATAAAACTGTTTTAAGGATTTAGATAATTTAATACTGAATTAAAAAACAGCTCTATTTCAGCTATAGACTTTATGAAAGAGCTTAATATTAGCTTATTGAGACAACTTATTAAGAGAGCTTATGACTTAAAATAAGAGCTTAGAAAATGAGATTTAAAATACTAAAGACTGAATTTCATTGATTAAAGAAGCTGATTACAATACTTGAAAAAGGAAAATTACATAAAAACAACGAATAAGCTAGACTAAATACAAAAATTAGTAAAAAGAAAAGACACCCTTTTTGTGTGTGATAATAGGCCTATTTATAGTGCCAAAAGCTGAAGGCTTCTAGGCCCATTTTGCCTTGCAACCCAATCCTTCTGTCTCAGCCATTCCATTTTCCAATCATTTGAGCTTCAATCGTGGCCGTTTGATCAAGATGTGCACATTTGAGGATTGCCAGCGTGTCATTCCCTTGATGTGACGTTTGTGCTAGTTTTGTGAGTGAGTTTAGCACAAAACCCACCACTATTTGTGCTTCTTTCTTTGATTACGTGGCCTTTGAGCTTGAGCTAGGATAAGTATCTCCTTGATTAGACTAATTTGTCCTTGCATTTGTGCTTGAGCTTCCTTGAATTGACCAACGCACCCTCTAATTTTGATTTTCCCCTTGTTTTACCATGGGGTGAAAATGGGGGAGACGATGAATAATAAAAGGGGTTCCCGCCTACTTCTTTGACAGTTAAAACTGTTGGAGTTTGGGAAGTTTGCACATTTGGTCCTTGTGTTTCTTTTCTCTCTTTCAAGTTATAAATAACTTTTGGAAATTGCAAGATTGGTCCTTGAGGCTTTATAGAAAGAGAAATTGGCTAGGGTTTGGCTTTGCTTGGCTCGTGCTTTGTACTCACTGATTCTCGTGTCCGTGCTATCTTGTATTTGACTGTTTTTTCTTGTGATTTTGACTAACCATACCTGCACACTAACAAACCCAAATAACAAGCAATTTTTGCATTTTTGGTCTGTTTTGGTGTTATTTTAGGTATAAAATGGTATGCGTATTAGCACTTAGCAAAATTCCCCAAAACAAACGATTGTGTGTCCTCAACGCAAGATCACATAGTCATATAACCAATACTCACGAAAATTCCCCAAACTAAACCTTATGAGAAAGTAGCAAGATTTATATATGAGAGAATTAAAGAGATCACAAGTTATAAACACGCCTACTTCCCCTTTCAAAGATTTTTTTCTCCTTTATGATTTTTCTTTGATAATTAACTATCTAACTACAACTTATTGTGTTGACAATAATGTAATTGTATGTCATTACCTCATTGGTAACTTTTAAGGATCACAGAATAAAAAATGCACAATTAAGTGGTCTAAAGATAACTTCTCATCCCCGATTTTTCCACTTTTCCCATCTAGCTTAAAATAAGATCACTGTTAATTACAAGTCATGACACTATACACTACACATAATACTAATTGTGTACTTCAATTCGTTTCTCCCCAAATCCAACTTTTGTTATCTCAAGATTTTACTTAAGACATATACCACAAGGCTCTTTAAGACGTCTTGTTTTGATACTTATTTAATTCCAAGACTAAAGCGTAATGGTTAAGAACGCAATAATTATCTCCTATCTCATTGCAAAAAATCAAATGTTATCAAGAAAAAAGTCCACATCAGAGGGCAACCAAAATTTGGCTTTATTAGGTTACTTAACAAGGCACCATTCATTGTCATATACTCCTAAGTCTCTTTAAGACATGAATGGACCAATCTTATTTGCCCTTATACCCTTAGGCTCTTAAGGTACAAAGTAAAGAACAAAACATAAAGCAACATTTATTAAACCGCAGTCCTTTAAGTAGCTACAACATACGGCCACGCTCCGACAAGGATGTGGCAAACAATATTTCGACTTTTGGCTTAAATCAGTAAAACCGTGCCTCTATCTCAAGCCACATCGATAGCGAGTCGACAAGAGGTTAGTTTCTACTTATTCTTACACCGGAACTCCTACGTTCTAGAAAACTCCAAACATCGGCCACAGCCTCCGACACGAAAAAGTAATCTGGCAGAGATACTTATCTATTTATATTTTGTAATTTTTTTGTTTTTTAGGCCAAATTAAAGTATTCCTATGTGTAGACTCCTCCTAATCACAAAGAACTTAAGAAAACTCTATTACTAATTAATAACCAAAAAACCATACAACTCTATTTATTAAACATTCATATAACAAGTGAAACAAGGCTAAAGGAGAAAAAGCCACATTAATACATCATGAGCTTGAAAAGAAATCCAACTGTTCTACCGTGGATTTTTTTTTTATTTTTTTTTTAAAAAAAAATTGGGGTCATGACTTATAAATAACCACTATCATTTTCTGTTCTTTGCAAGAGAAATTTGCAAATTCTTAGCCTAATAAAATCCAACCGGCAGATTTAAAAAATCTACTTGAGATAGCACAAGTTTTTCTTTTACTAAAGATTCAAGTCTACATGTTAAAGTCTACATAGACTAGCCCAAACTATCATCATTAATTGTTAGGGAGAAAGCTAGAACTCAAACAACGTAGCGATCAGGGGTCAAAAAATATACTTCTTAATTCTTACCAGCGGAAAACCTACATTTTTGTCTTTTTTTTTTTTTTTACTAAAGACTGAATATTAAGACTAGGAAAATAAAATGTTTCATTTTTAGTGGGGAACACGGGTACGTAGAAACAAAACAAATAACAAGCAACAACAAAATCGATAGATTTCCCTTCCGCAAACAAAACGAACTGTCCTCAATGTCTAAAGTCGTTTCTTACTAAAATCTAAAGCCGTTATAAGTAATGCAAAGATAAACCGTTAATCGATAATGATGAAAGGATACGTATCTCCCCCAAACTAATTTCACACAAAAGATGAGATCTCGAGTCGAAACGGGACAAATCAACCGGACCAACGAGAGAGGCTTCAAAGCATTGTTGGGAGAATCCTGCAAAAAACCACACAAACAAGCAACAAAACATCGAGAAATTGGAGAGAACAAGCCTCTCTCAACACAACACATTTGATAATAGAAAATAGGAAAAAAAAAATATAATAGAAGGATAAGCCATAGGGGTGAACTCCCACGAAGCTGCATGTTTTTGGATACCGAGTCGCAAGCTCGACACGATCCCAGGACTTAAGTTTGTCCTTAGGAAAGTCAGAGGTCCGGATAATCAATGAGGTAAAATCCCCTCCATAGTAGTGCTTCAACGTGGCATTGACTTTGAATAGAACCATCAGCATGAGACAACTTGGCAGTGCCATAAGGATAAACTTCGGTGATTGTGAAAGGTCCGGACCATCGGGACTTGAGCTTTCCAGAGAAAATCTTTAATCGGGAGTTGAACAGAAGGACATGAATCACAACATGAAGATTCGGATCTTTATCTTGGAATCGTAGTAGCATCTTGTCTCTCCTTGTAGATTAACGAATTATCAAAGCTTGATCACAAAGAAGCACGCTAAGTACATTGAGTTGCAGCATTCGATGAT
Source organism: Tanacetum coccineum (assembly GCA_026074375.1). Taxonomy (NCBI): domain Eukaryota; kingdom Viridiplantae; phylum Streptophyta; class Magnoliopsida; order Asterales; family Asteraceae; genus Tanacetum; species Tanacetum coccineum. The sequence goes on along the minus strand of BQNB010148729.1, from coordinate 6,078 downwards.
CGCCCGCGGTCTTTTAAATCGAAAGTTGCATGCTGAGAAGCCCAATACGCTCTGAGTTCTAGCTCAACTGGTAAGTGACATGCTTTTCCATAGACTAACTTATACGGAGTACATCCAATAGGAGTCTTGTAAGCGGTTCTAAAAGCCCATAATGCATCATCTAGTTTGTCGGACCTGAGGCACGTTTTTCTCCTACCGTCCTCATCCCAAAATTCTTCTTGAGACCTCATACGTAGACTTCACTTTACCACTGGAGTGTGTTTTTGAGGGTGGTAAGGATCGAAAGACGATGGTGACACCATATTTAACATAACTCATCAAATTTGTGGTTACAAAAATGGTCCCACGATCGCTATGATTGCTCTCCATGGAGCAAACCGAATCCGGGAGAACATGGATTTTAAGAACTTAACAACTACCCTAAGCAACGTTGGTGGGGAGCGCTTTTGCTTATCACCCCACTTGGAAAGATCATCGAGCGGCTACTAGAATATATTTGTATACCCCCTAGATGACGTAAAAAGGTCCAAAAAAACAATTCCCATAAAACAAAAATCTCACAAACTGGAATTACAATTTTTGAGGCATCTCATCACGTTGAGTAGATTTATGCCTTGTCTTTGACAAGCATACACAAGTTGACTAAAATCGTAGGCATCCTTAAAATGTAGGCTCAATAAAATCCGTCAATTACAAAAATCTCTATGGCGGTAAAGTTGGCACCATAGTGTCCCCCCGGTGGGGCTCACTGCAAGGACTATCTTCGAGAATTCGAAAGCTTCTTTGCCATCCTACACACTTCCTCGGATTATTTGATCCGCACAAGTCTTGAAAGAAAAAGGGTCCATCCCAAAAATAAATTTTTTACATCTTTAAAGAACTGTTTTCTCTGAGTTGACATTCCTTTTTTATGAATTTCCCCCGCGGTGGTAGTTAGCAAAGTCGGCGAACCACGGTAAACATTGTCTTTGTAAGTTAACAACACTAAAAGTCTCAAAAGTAAAAGTCTCGTAATTTTCTTTTTGGATCAAAAACATCTCATAAGTTTCAACAAGACGAGAAAGGTGATCCGCAGCATAAGTTTTCAGCTCCCCTAAAGTATCGATAACCTTAAAATCAAATTCTTGAAGAAGTAAGACCCAGCGAAACAATCTTGCTTTGGCGTCTTTCTTGTTGAAGAGGTATTTCAAAGCTGAGTGGTCCGTATAAAAAACACTCTTGTTCATGATTAGATATGATCAAAACTTCTCGAAAGCATAAACAACTGCAAGCATCTCCTTCTCGGTTGTTGTTAATTTTATTCCGCCTCAATCATGTCTGCAGCATAATGATTGGTCGAAATGCTTCTCAATCCTTTGTCCTAGGACGCACCATTTGCAAAATCACTTGCATCTCACATGATTTCAAAAGGTTGTCCTTTTGGAGCAAATGAGAATTGGAAGCTTTCGTCAAACCTCTTTTTGAATATTTGAAAGGCTAGAATGCAATCTTCCGAAAAAATGAAGGGAGTGTTTTTCTCTAAGAGATGAGTCATGGGTCGAGAGATTTTGGAAAAGTCTTTGATAAATCTTCGATAGAATCCAGCATGCCCGAGAAAACTTCGAATTCCTTTGACGTCGTTGGATGAGGAAGCTTAGAAATTACATCAACTTTAGCCTTATCGACTTCAATTCCTTTCTAGAGATCTTTATTCCCAAAAACAATGCTGTCTTTAAACCATGAAATGGCTCTTTTCCCAATTTAGTGCTAATTTGGTGTCTTCACACCTTTTAAGCATTTTATCTAAATTGGCAAGACATGAGGAAAAAGAATCTCCAAAAACTGAAAAATCCTACCAAAAAAAAACCTCCATTGTTTCTCTATCATGTCGAGAGAAAAATGTACATCATACAACTCATGGAAAGTTCCGGGCGCATTGCACAAACCGAAATGGCATACAAAACGGTAACGCGAAAGTTTCGTATGGGCACGTACAAGTCGTCTTCACTTGATCTTAGGTTCAATGGATATTGAAAATACCCAGAAAAATCATCTAGAAACAATAAAACTCATTGCCTGGCTAATCGCTCTAACATCTGGTCCATGAATGTAACGAAAATGTCCTACAAGTTGCTTCGTTCAACTTTCGATAGTCGATGCAAACTCTCCATCCCGTAACTAATCTTGTAGGCACCAGCTCATTTTCTTCGTTTGTGACAACGGTCATACCACCTTTCTTAGGAACACAATATGGCCTCGGAACTAACCCATGACTAATCCAATCGGATAAGATCAACCCAGCTCAAGAAGTTTTCTCACTATCTTTCCTTATGACGTCCATGGATTTTTAGGGGTATAACCCTCCTTTGAGGTTGCACTGAATATCGTAATCATCTTCTAAAGAGGATTTTGTGAGAGCAAAATTCGGGATCTATGCCTCGTATATCAAGAAAGTTTCCAGCAATTGCTTGTTTTTGGTTTTTAGAACGTTAATAGATTATGGTCTTTTCTTCTTGGCTCAAATTCTTTTGAAATTATGACTGAAAGTTTGTTATTTTTCCCTAAAAACGCATACTCGAGATGCGGAGGTAACTCTTTAAGCTCGACTTCGGGAATTTCATCTTGACTCTTTTGGTTCAACAACTTTAAGATCTTTTTGAATTTCGGGTGAGTAATCTCCTTGGTTTGGGTTAGGTAATGGATCATTGTGAGAAGTCCTCAAGAATGAGAATGTCAGCCCATACGGGATCATAGTATGTAGCATGAAAACTGTGAAACCCTGGTTCATCATCGATTGCAATGAAAGCTTCGGCATCCTCAAATAGAAAAAATCACTTTCATCAAAAGAGTAATGTTGGAGATGAATTAGAACAATCGGATCGTATATGTAGAATGGATTGTTGTAAAGCGCACGATTCGGAAAATCAAAGTACTTCTTGTGAGTACTCTTCACAAGTAAACATCAATGAGATCAATCTTTCTTCAATGATTCGAGATTGTTAGTATGAAATGAGAGGAGCATTGATTGGTAGTTTCCACAATGTATATATATTATATAATAAAAAATAAAATAATATAATCCACAAAAACAACAAGATCAATAAAACCGCGAGAAGTAGTATAAAGACCCCGGGTCGTATATCCCCAACGAGGCAGTGCTGGAAAATCGATACAATCGAAGATTTAGTTTGGTCGGAAGGAATTGAATTTGGGAGATTGAAAAAGTCAAAATTAAACAATACCAAACGAAACGTTAAGAAAAACCTAGAAATACGCAATTAAACGAAAAACGGAAGCACGAACCCGAACAAAGGGGGAAAAACCTAAATTCTTATAAAAAGAACCCTACGGAGAATTTTTTTTTCACTCTAAAACTACACTATCGGGACAAAAACGAAGAATGAAAAAAGACCTAGACCGAAACAAGTTTCGTTTGATACCCAAAAAACGAGTCAAAAACAAAATCCGTACCCCAGGTACCCGTTCTTTATCAAAGTCAACCCAAGTCAACCCCGACAAATCTAAAAGTCATCAAATCAAGAAATATAAGTTTAAGGGTTGAAATTGCCAAACCCCTAGACTTATATTTATAGGAGAAAAGAAGAGAAGGGCCATATTGCCAATTAAGCAAAGTAACAAGTGGGGGGGCAAAACTGCCAACTCCCCATACTTGTAATACATCAAGGACGGTTCATGCAAAGGGTATTATAACTCTTGGGGACTTGTTTTGTCAAGTCCCCAAAGTTATATAACCACAAGGACGAATTGTGCAAAGAAACAAATAACCATGAGGGGCCAACCTTGCCATTTCCCCAAACATCATCCCTGTCACTTACCTTTTATAACTACTTTTTTTTCCCGCCATTTTTAAAACACAAAAACCCAGGACAATATCACGAGTTAACTTCACCCCTATTACCCTGTAACCTCAATTTCCCCATGGTTAATCATCTCCCCCCTCCTCCACTAAGTTCCCAGCTGTAAGATTGCCAAGTTGGCAATCTCACAACTCCCTAAGCCCATGTCGACGACCAAGATTGATTTTTAAAGGATTGAAGGGCCAAGATTAGAGGCTGTGAACCACTCACAAAACAAACACACCTGTGTTTGTCAAGAAAGCACAAGAAAAGAAGACACAGGACCTAGTTTTTCCTATAAAAAGCTTTGTAAAGCCAATTTGGCAAGTAGTTAGTTTTTAAGTAGTTTTTAAGTTTTAAGTTAATCTTATGTAATTTTACAAGTTTTTGTAGTAGCTTTTAAAAAGTTTAAAAAAGTTTCTTTGTACCTGTTCTTGTCTTAATGAAAAATTCAGTGAAGGTTTTGTTTACATTGTAAGTTTTACCTTGTGTTCTAAATCTTTATTGTTCTCCTAAACTCTTTTAAGTTTTCAGTTAAACCATTTTTACATTTGTTTTAATCTTAAAGAAAATTCAAAAGGGTGACAAAGGTACTGTTGGATTGAAAGAGCTTGGAGGAATAAGCTATAATGGAAGGCTTATTGGGTTTTTCAGCTTAGTTTTGGCTTATTTATAAGCCAAGGGTAGGGTTTAGAGCTTATTTAGGTCTTCATTAAATCCTTTTTGTAAAAAGGATCAAAGGTACTTTATTCTCAACTTTGCTTATTTACTGTAGCAATAAGCTAATTTAGCTTATTTCCTTAGCTTAATGTGCTTATTAGTGGTAAATTATGTCTAAGAATGTTTAGAATGTTTTTCATTTCATATATAGGCTAGTTTAGTTAAAACTGTCAAAGTTAGTGTAAAGGGCTAGGAGAGAAACTAGCTTATTTTTACACTTAAGCTATAAGTTTTAGTTTTAAAGTAGCTTAATTAGGTGAAAAATAGTGTGAGTAGATAAAGGTTTTGTCAGTTTAAGCTTTAAAAATAGATTTTAGATAAAAAAAATTAATTGGACAGTTAGACTTAAAGGGTGTTTGGCATAAGCCTAAAAACGGGTCAAAATGGTTTTGACTTTGGGTTATGGTCACTTAGTCAGTTTAAGCACAAGCTTTGAGCTAGTTTAAAGCTGTTTTTAAAATATTTTTAGTTGGGGAATTGTTTTTCAAAAGTATAAAAACCTTCTTTGAAACTGTGAGACTTTTAAGAGACACCACAAGTGCTTATTTAGTTAAGCACTTGTGGTTTGAGTTTAAGCATTAAAAGAGTGTGTTTTGTGTGTCTAAAAAAGGCTGTCAAAAGCCTTTTGTCTTTTGACTTTGGTAAGTCAAAGTTCACCAAGGTTTTAGTGTCACAGTTTTTAAAAACCCAAAGACCTTTTTCACTATCAAAAATAAGCAAGTAAAATTGATTTTTAAAAGCTCAAAATTTGTGCACAAGCTGTTTAGCTAGAGCACTCAATCTGTTTTAGCTTATTTGTGTGTTTAGAGCTTATTTGACAGCTTAAAATAAGCTGTCAAATAAGCCCTTGAGATTTGCCTTAAAGCTCCCCTGGTGCAAAGGGGAGACTTTAGGCTTATTTTTCTCAGCCATTAAGAGCATTTAAGCCCAAGTTATTGGCTTATTTCAAGAGCCAATAAGCTCTTGTATAAGCCTCTTGATTTTCAGACCTTAGGAAGCTCATTTGTGTGCTTATTTTTAAGCCCAAACCTTGCTTTTGGCAGTTTCAGGTTGTCTTAGGTGTAGGGGTGCTTATTTACCTTAGGGCTTAGTCAGCTTATTTTATAAGCTCCTTTTAGCTTTTAATAGCATTTTAGGTTAGTATAAATAGTTGTTTAGCTTATTTACTCTTTTCCTAGCTTATTTGTTCAACTACTTTAAGCTTTTTAGCCATTTAGCTTAGTTTTAGTATTTCTGTCAAAAATAAGCTGTTACAGCTTATTTAGTTTAGCTTGTAACCTTTTCAGCTTATTTAAGTTTGTTTAGACTCCCTTTAGCTTATATTGTCCAAGTCTTAGCTTATTTCGACCAAATGTCCAAAAAGACTTAGTTTTTTCTAGCTTTTAAGCCCTTTAAGCATTTCTGCCAACTTTAAGCTTATTTTTCAGCTTATTAAGGGCTTTTCAGAAAAAGTTGTAGAAGACAAAGTTGTTAAGCCCCACGAGCTTAACAACTTTGCTTCTTTGAGTTTTCGAAAAAAAAA
>BQNB010148728.1:0-16261 GCA_026074375.1 Tanacetum coccineum | reverse complement strand
ATCCTTAATCAAATAGGACAAACTAAAAATTGAAATTTAAGACACGAGATATCAATAAGAAACGTTAGAGTATTGTTATGTTACACTCAACAAGCGGCATTCAGTTATTTTCGGTTATACACCAACCATTGTGTTGGTTGGTAAATGATGCATCGGTTGGGTTTTGACAGGAAAAATTGTTAACAACGATTAGTAAAAACAGTTTAGGTTTTGGGGCGCGACCCTAAACCCAACAAGGAGCGCCGCCCTTGACCCTGCAAGGGGCGTTGCCTCTCGACCCCCGCACATTTTTTGTGGTTGTATCAAACTAACTATAACGAATGTACAGTCCGCACCTCTTAACTCGTCTTGAGCTAAACTTGTATAGGCCGTTGGTCTCAAGTAAAACACAATCATCTAAAATAATTGATAACACTAAAATTACTAACAGTTATATGACGATAAGTTTAAACTCCGTAGATTAGTCGGTCAAAAGATCGTTGACCATGATTAAAAAAACTATTTTTTTTCTTTTTTTTTGCCAAAAGCCAGTTTTTCATGATCAATCTAGTTCTCGATTCAATCAATTGAACCAACCGAGTAAACCTGAGTTTTATAACATCGACTAACATCGTAGAAGTATCGTCCGACCATTAGTAGTTATATTTTTTTATTCAACTTTGTTTCATCATGAACAATGAATTATTATTATGTTAAATACGTTAGTTGCCTTCACGAGCTTATTATAACTTGGGGTTGTTAGGGAAATGAGAATAATTAAAACCTAGGATTCCTATCCATAAATCAGTCGCCATCCATTCAACCAACATTACATTTCTCGTGACGCTTTCACCTTGTTCTTTTTTTCTTCTCATTTTTATTTCTATTAAATAAAGCACAATCTTATTAAAGAAACTTCCTGATATATAACTATTGCTTAAATAAACTTCTCGGGTTATATTCTCATATGTTCTGATTAAACGAATTCTCACGTAAAAAGACAGTGTATATCGACAAATAATTATACATGCGAACTTGTGATTTTGGTTTAACCTGTAATACAACACTTATGAGTTTAATTTGTAGTCATTGTGAGAAAAACAAATCTATGGGTTTTATAAAAAAAATTGATAAAAGTTTAAGGATTTGAAAATTAAACAATAAATAAAGTATTAATTTATTAATAGACTTTGTTACTAAGTTTAAGTTTTTCAAGTTTCAAAATTTAAGAAAGGTCATCCGTCCTTTATATATATATAGTACGTAGTAATATAGATATAGAAGTATATTACGGGTTTAATTTGTAGAGAAAAAAAGCATATGAGTTATAAATGAAAAATGTTTAAAATATTAAAATTTGATGATTAAACAATATTTAAACTATTAATTTACTAATGAATTTTTTTACAGTTTTTAAGTGTTTTAAGATTTTATGTTTTAAGAAAAATCATACTCTTTATATATAGATACATGGATCATATATTAAGGGTGTGTTTGTTGAAACTAGCGGTAGTAGTAAGCAGTAAGCAGTTAGTAGTAGCAGTTTAAATTATAAAAGTGTTTGGTAGAATAGTTGTAACTGTAATTTTAATGTGTAAAATGACGTAATGCTAAATGTTAAACGCTAAATGCTAATTCAAAGAGCATTGAAATATTAGCGTTTTTATAATTTTATATATGCTAAATGTTTTCTTCCAAACGAGCTTTGTAATAATAATGTTAAATACTAATTGCTTAAAAATGCTCTCAAAAGCTGTCTGTCAAACACACCATAGGTTAGTTAATTGTTTAGAACAACAACCACCTTTCATATTAAAAACTATAGTTTAAGAACGATACTTAAAAGACGATTATAATAAGCTCTTAAGATACCTTTATGTAAAAAGAAAAAAAAATTAGTAATATTGGTAGCTCAAAAGCACTTTAGTTTTGAGGAATTTCTAAACTTTAGGACAAAGAAACGAAATATATGATATATTCAATTATGGCTTTAATGGCGTAGACACAAATACCAGTTAGTTGAAAGTGGAGGCATTTTTTAATTGTGTACATCGCAATGATTATAGTAATATTGATACTTGTCACATAAGCTAAGCTTCAAATCATAACCCCATTATTCATAAGCTACTCTTATACTTTAATCAAAAAATTTAACCTTAGGTATTCAAAGTCAAGAAAGCACATTCTCCTATAATTATTTAAGGATTGCTACGTTTTCACACATACTACTATAACGTTTGGTGACTAAATTTATATCAACCACATAGTGTATGTGTAAAAATGGCATGATATTTTTCACATGTTGCGCTTATAAACGGTATGCTTTTGTACTCGTTTAAAGTGCCAAGTATTACGATGAAAGAAAATCTATGTTCTCTATAAAGTGTGCGAGTAAATTAACATATTTTTCGTTGTAAATCAAAGAATAAATAGATGTATATTTACAAACAAAATCATATAGTGAACTGTGAAAGTGATGTATTAGTGAAAGAGGATTACATAATTGTATAAACTAATGTGGCTTAATGTAACCATTACGGGTATAATTCACTTACCTCAAAGTGGACCGATTTAGCCATTTAGGAAGTGACCAAAAATTGCGATAACATTGAAAGTTAATTGGTGACATGCATTTAAATGTATGATAGACATGTGACACTTGAAACCCTTGCGGTGATACACATATACATCTTCTAGAAAAAAGAAGTATTAGGTTAATCCCTTAATCTTGCATGAAACAAAAGTTCATGTGGAATTAAGTAACACGTCATTTTCATTATCATAAATTAATTAGGTTTTGCTCATCTTTTTTTTTTGAACGACGACTTTATTAGAACCACTAGCAAGGAGCTAGAAAATTACAAAGGAATCAAAAAAGGGTGTTGAAGCCAACTAACCCAATTCAAAGTTCTATTACATCTAGCTACACACCAATAAAAAGAACGAAAAACAATAGTGTCGAAAATTAAGCATCTCCGGAAATAAGGAGACGCAAAAAATGAAATGTTTCCTGAAGATCCAAAGCTCCACCAAAGAAACGTAAAACACGCCTTCCAACACCGTCTTCGTCTAGAACCTAAACGATAGATTTGAACCAAGAGAGCCAATCTTCATACGACTCATAAGGATGAACATCCAAATTCCACCATCTATAAATTAACTTCTGAATATCTTTCGCCATTTAAAAATTAGTTTATTTATAAAACCTAGGGGTGCTTTTGTTTTTTCCTAAAAATACCAAACATTTAAAAAAAGGAGATGTGCCTTATATTTTAAGTTTAGGACTTTAGGGTATTTTAGTTCACATTACAAGCGTCAAGAACAAAATTTGGATGTTCAAAATTAATAAATAGTGCCGAGCAACCTTTGTTTTACAAGTGCTCATATGACTTAAAATTCTTTTAAAAAGAGAAGTTGTTGAACGTGTCTAATAAACAATCCAAAAAAATATATTTTAATTGGAAAGAACAATGTTACCTAATAATAAAAAAGTTTCATTAGTCACTCAAATTTTATTATAATCATGAAAATAATCAAAGTTTTAATATTGTTCTATATTGTGTAATTATCTAAATAAACTATGTTTAATATATTAATATATGTGTCATCTGACTGTATCTTAATATTAAATACTCATCTTTTCTTTAACCCACCCCCCTAAAAAAATATTCATCCTTTGATTTTAACCAATCTTAACCAATTTGATGTACAAACAACTTATGCACAAGTAGAAAAAAGTATATGATGCAAAATAATAACTGAGTTTGAGAACTGTTCCATTTTAATTAGTCAAACATAAAAATCACACATTAATTAATCATTGTTGGAATTTTGAGTGGTTTTTACGATCAAAATAAAGTTATACAATAAGTTGAAACAAAACTCAGTTTGGGAATGGGTGGTTTGTCTAGATGAAGATTCACCACGAGGGAACTCATCATTGTAGTTTGAGACAGTTGTCGTTATTGCATTGTGCATTGAATGGTCAGAGGATCTATGATCAGTTCATTTGCAATGTCTACATAAGAGAACTCTATAGCAGTCATCAGTGAAATGTTTGGCATATCCACAGAGTTCACAACGCATCAGGGGTTTTGACTATTTTGGGTTGACTAATTTTGATGAATTAATTTGTTTTTTGTTTTGATGTTTTGGGTTAGTCATCCTGAACCTTTTGAGGTGTGATATAGAATCAACATTCTGGTCTAAATCCATAACTATTTTGACTAAGTCTTTAAGTTTGAATACAGACTCAGTTTCCTGATTATCAACAGGAACTGAAGTAGTAGATGGTTCTTTAGAGGCAATAGAGGTGACATCTTTTGATTCTAAGGTATTCTTCATTTAAGTTTGGTGTTTGTTTAGTGACTCCTTTTCCAGATTTCCTTTTGAAGGAATTTTTGGATTCAGGTAGTGGCTTGACCCCCAAGCTAGGTGCAACTCCCTGAAGTTTGTTCAGTGAGGGTAATGGTGTTTGTGATACTGCCTCTGAATCTTCCGTAGAACCAGAGTTAGAGATTGCAACTGAAAGATTTTGACTTTTAGTGACTGCCTCACTTTCAAGGGTTAGGATTCGATCAGTATTGAAGTTTGGCATTTTGCCTTGAGGTCTCTCAATCGAATCTTTTTGTTTAGGGGTAAATTCATGATCATGTCTAAAGGTAGAGTGAATAAAGGAGGACTCATCAGTTTCTGATAATGCTCATTTTGTACAAGTTTTTAGTAGCGTTATTCGTATATGTGTGCATGTTATTTGGTTGTATTTGTGAACATTTGGCACTAAAAGGTATGAAAAGATGAATTCATGTTCATGTATAACTAAATCAAGGAAAGCGAAGAAAAGACGTCAAATTAAGAGAACGTTCATGAACAAAGATTTCGCCCAAAGGAACGACCTTGGGAAGACCTTAAAGAAGAAATACTCAAGAGATAATTGTTCCCGAGCATAAAGAAATAAGGAAAAGATTATTAGAAAGAAGAAAGAATTATAACCGGACGACGTAGGAAAAGTATCTTTGGCCATCCAAACGAGGTTGTGGTTGGGTGCTACTCTAGTCGGGAGCTAACTCCCCTAATTAATTGTGGCCGATCATTTCACCACAGTAATGATTATGGGCCGTTTTACCAATTATGAGGTGTAAAAGAAAGCATAAATACAAGTGGTTAAGGCCTAAACACATACAATGATCTTCCTTGATCATACCCTTTTCTCTCTAAAAAAGCTCAATGAATTCTGCCATTCCTAGAAGAGGTGCTCAAGCTAGCAAGTAAAGTGTTGGATAATTATTTCTTAGGTGTGTTGATCACTTAGGTTGATTGGAGGTTGAGGAGTGCTAGAATTCCTCGATTTACTTACTTATTTGTAATCGTACGACTAGGTAACTTTTGATTCTTGTTATGATTTTGAACTATACATGTTTTGATGGAGTTTTATGTTTCAATAAAATAGCTGTTGGGATTAAAAGTCTTCTTGATGATGTTTGGATTACTGCTACTCTTGTTTGTTGTTAATACTGCTCAAGGTTAAGACTGCTCAAAGATAAGTTAATGCTGCTGAGGTTAATAAGTTAGTACTGCTCAGAGACTTCAAAGAAAATATGTTAAGTGTTTACTACTGCTAGTACACAGTTAGTACTGCTAGTGAATATTAGTGCTACTGATGAACTTTAAAGAAAATATGCTAAGTAGTTACTACTGCTAGTACAAAGTTAAGACTACTCAACTAAAGTTAATGCTGCTAGTGAAAATATGCTTGAAGTTAATGCTGCTAGTAAAAATATGCTTGAAGTTACTACTGCTAGTGAATATCAAGTTAATGCTGCTAGTTAGTACTGCTTATATGATATGTATTAGTTGTTTATAGAAAAGATTTTAGATACTTAGAAAAGTATTGTAAGCCGACTAGGACTCCTTAGTGTATAAAAGGAGGTCCTAGGGCATAGAGTTATATATGCAACTAGACGTATAATTCATAACTTCAAGGTCTTTGTAACCCTAATACTTTGAGAGTATTCATATTATTATCATTAATAATATTGGATCTTGTTTGTTGAATTGTATGTTCATTGAATTACTGTTTCATTGATAATTCTTCTTAATATTAAAGATTAGATTCTGCATAATCTTTAATACATTCAAATAAAGTTTCTACTATAGTTGTGTTAGATTTATCTAATATAACTAATCCTTAAGCAAGCTTAAGGAATTCGAACTATTGAAGTGGGATCAACAAGTGGTATCAGAGCTTGTTAAGAAGCTTTGAAAAAGAAGAACTTGTTTTTATACACAAGATCTTTTTTTAACATATGGATCAAGATTTTGCACCCATGGTGGCTGCATCCAAAGTTCCCATGCTCAAACCTAATGAGTATGAGATCTGGAGGATGAGGATTGAACAATATATCCAGATGATAGACTATGCACTGTGGGAAGTCATAAAGAATGGTGCAACCTTGCCAAAAACAACAATTGTGGAAGGTGTTGTGATAGTGATGCCTATTACAACTGCTAAAGAAAAGGCTCAGAGAAGATTAGAGATGAAAGCTAGAAGTACTTTAATGATAGGCATTCCCAATGAATATCAGTTAAAGTTTAACTCTATAAAGGATGCTAAAAAGTTGTTGGGAGCCGTTGAAAAGAGATTTGGTAGGAATGCAGCTACAAGAAAGACTCAAAGGAATCTCTTAAAACAGCATTATAAAAACTTTACTGCTCCAAGCTCAGAGATGCTTGATCAAACTTTTGATAGGCTTTAAAAGCTTGTGAGTCAGTTGGAGCTTCCGGATGAAAAGCTTTCACAAGAAGATGTTAATAAAAAATTATTAAGAAGTTTGTTACCTGAGTGAAACACACATGCTGTTGTGTGGAGGAATAAAGCTGATTTGGATACAATGAGCATGGATGATCTCTACAACAACCTCAAGGTGTATGAACTAGAAATTAAAGGGATGTCTAGCTCAAGTTCAAGCACACAAAACATGGCTTTTGTGTCCTCTTCAAATAACAAACTAGCAACACTAATAGAGCAGTTAATACTGCTCAAGCAGTTAATACTGCTCATGGAGTTTCTACTGCTAGCACTCAAGTTAATGATGCTTACTTTATAAATATTGATAACTTAAGTGATGTTGTTATTTGTGCATTCTTTGCTAGTCAACCAAATAGTCCTTAACTTGTACATGAGGACTTGCAACAAATCCATCCAGATGACATGGAAGAGATGGATTTGAGATGGCAAATGGCCATGTTGACTATGAGGGCAAGAAGGTTTTTGAAGAATACAGGAAGGAAGCTTACTGTTAATGGCAATGAGACTATTGGTTTTGATAAGTCCAAAGTGGAGTGCTACAACTGCCACAAGAGGGGACATTTTGCTAGGGAGTGCAGAGCTCCAAGAAATCAAGACAACAAGAACAAGGAAAGCTCAAGAAGGAGTGTGCCTGTGGAAACATCTACTTCCACAGCTTTGGTGTCATGTGATGGTCTTGGTGGATATGACTGGAGTGATCAGGCAGAGGAAGGGCCTAATTATGCACTCATGGCTTTCTCATCTTCAAGTCCTGACTCAGAGGTATCCAATGATTCTATTTGTTCAAAATCTTGTTTGGAAACTATTGAACTTCTTAAATCTCAAAATGATCAACTATTAAAAGATTTAAAGAAATCTGAGTTAATGGTTCTAGGTTATAAGACAGGTTTAGAGTTAGTAGAAGAAAACTTGAAGTTTATAAAGTAAACGAGTCTATTTATTTACAACATATTAAGGGCATAAATTTGAAATTCATATAAGAGAAATAACTATTAGAGAGCTTAGGAAGAAGCTTAAAATAGTTCAAAAAGAAAAAGATGGCATTCAACTTAATGTAGATAAATTTAAACATGCATCTAAAAGTTTACACAAGCTCAAAGAGTGTCAGATAGTTGACAATTGCAAGAAAGGTTTAGGCTATGAAAATTATAATGCAGTTCCACCTCCCTACATAGGAAATTTCATGCCTCTAACACCTAACTTGTCTTTTACTGGTTTAGATGAGTTTGTTAATGAGCATGTAGTTGAGAACTGTAAAGCTAAGTCTAGTAAAGAAGAGTCTAAGGTAGTTAAGAAGTATAATCATGCCTCAAGTATTGAAAAATGGGTGTCAGATGATGAGGAAGAGGATGTGTCTCAGCCTAAAACTGAAAAGAAAACAGTTAGGCTTAGTATTGTTAAGAAAGAGTTTGTTAAATCTAAACAACAAGAAAAAACTGCTAGGAAAACTGTTAAACAAGTTGAGCAACATAGGCAAAACACTCACAGTCTAAGAGGCAATCAAAGAAATTGGAACAATATGATGTCTCAAAAACTAGGAAGCAATTTTGAGATGTTTAATAAGGCATGTTATGTGTGTGGAAGCTTTAATCATTTGCAGGTTGATTGCAATTACCATCAAAAACAGTTTTAAAATCAAAGGATGGTAAAACCTGTTTGGAACAATACTCAAAGGGTGAATCATCAAAACTTTGCTAAAAATACTCAACCCTGTGCTAAAAAGAACATGGTTCCAAAAGCAGTACTAATGAAGTCTGGTTGAGTATCAATTAATACTGCGAGACAAAATATTTCAAAAACAGCAGTATTGGTTAATACTGCTAGACAAGTTAATGTTGCTCACTCAAAAACAACAGTGAATGCTGCTAGACCAATGTCATATCTTTTTAAAATAGCACATTCAATTATTAAAAGGCCCATCAATAATAACACAACATTTAAAAACAGTAATATTAATCAAAGATCCAATACTGTAGGGGTAAAAATGTTAATACTGCTAGGCCAAAAGCAATAGTTAATACTATTCAGGGAAATAATGTTAATGTTGTTAAGAGCTAGGTTTTGGAAACAAATACTAAATTTTAGACTATGTTTCCTAAACAACAACATGGCATCAACCATCCTAATAACAATTTGATTATAATTCATGCACAAGGCAGATCCAGTCGTGATGGTTTTTTATGGGTCCCCAAAAGAAACTGATTTTCTTATCTAATGTGCAGGGCAATCCACAAATGGATTTACAGGATAAAGGAGTGATTGATAGTGGATGCTCAAGGCACATGACAGGGAACATGTCCTATCTTACAGACTATAAAGAGATAGATGGAGGATATGTTGCTTTTGGAGGGAACCCCAAAGGAGGGAAAATCACAAGAAAATGTACCATTAAAACTGGTAATCTAGATTTTGAAAATGTGTATTTTGTGAGAGAGTTAAAGTTTAATCTCTTAGTGTCTCTCAAATGTATGATAAAAAGAATAGAGTTCTATTTAATGACACTGAATGTATTGTGTTATCTCCAAACTTTAAGTTAATTGATGAAAGTCAAGTTTTACTTAGAGTTCCTAGAAAGACCAATATGTATAGTGTTATTTAAGAGAACATAGTTCCTAAAAGAGGTTTTTAACTTCCTTTTTGCAAAAGACACATTTGCTGAATTTAACTTGTAGCCAAAAAAAAAATAGAAGGCTAGGTTTGAAAATGATGAAACCTGTGTTGCATGTCAAAAGGGAAAGCAGCACAGAGCCTCTTGTAAGAACCAAAATAGAGAAACTCAAATCAATCTTCCTTAATACTTGATGCATATGGACTTTTTGGTCCAACATGTTGTACAAAGTCTTAGAAGAAAATGAATTGCCCTAGTTGTCACAAATGGTTTTTTTTTTTTTATAGTATGTTTACATGGGTTTTCCTTCTAGCTACTAAGTGATAGACTAGTGACATTCTTAAGTCCGTTATAACTGGTATAGAAAACTAGTTAGATCATAAGGTAAGGTGATTTAGATTGATAATGGACTGAATTCAAAACAAAGAAAAGAATCATTTTTGGTGAGATTAAGTGTATTTTGAGACAATTTAGGGTAGCAAAACTCCTCAACAAAATGGATTTGTGAAGGAGGAATATGACACAATGAGATTGTCAGGACAATGCTAGCTGATTCTAAATAGCAACTAACTTTTGGGCAGAAGCAATTAATTTACTGCTTTTTTTTTTGCCCTAAATGTGCAAAATAGCGTGTTAGTAGTAAAGCCTCATAACAAGACCCATATAAACTTTTTTCATGTTATAACACCAACTTTATTTATGAACTCATTTTTGGTGTCTAGTTACCATTCTATAATAACCAATAGATCACGTTAGGCAACTTTGATTGAAGTCAGATGACGGTTTCTTTGTTGAATACTCCTTTGAATAGTGAAGCCATTAGATATTCAATAGGTAGAAACACGAAATTGGAAGAAAATTGGCATATAGGTTCAGTGAAAGTACACCTAATGATGTAGGTAGTGGACTAGATTGGCTATTTGATATTGATGCACTAACAAGAACACTGAATTATGAGCCAATTGTTACAGGAACACAGTCTAATGGTTTTGCAGGTACAAAACCAAGTGATAATGTAGGTCAAGCTAGATAAGAGTCAGAACCTGCCCAAATATTAACATTTTGCTACCATAGGACTGTTGATCATATTCCTAAGATCCAAAGAGTTCTCATGATGATGGATCCAAACCTTCAAGTGATTATGGAAAGAAGGTTGATGAAGATACAAGAAAAGATAGTGAAAGTAATGATCAAGAGAAGGAAGATAATGTTAATAACACTAACAATGTTAATGCTACTAGCACAAATGAAGTTAATGTTGTTGGTGGAAAAACAAGCATTGAACTTCCAGATGATCCAAATATGCCTGCTTTGGAAGATTATAGCATATTTAACTTCACAAGAGATGATTATATGATGGTGTAAGTGGCTGACAATAACCAAGTATAGATATAACAATCAAAGTCAGTCTTATTCCAACAACAAGAATTCATAAAGATCATCCTCTTGATCAAGTGATTGGAGATTTGCAATCAGCTACACAAACAAGAAATATGTCAAAGAATTTGAAGGAACATGGGTTTGTTAGTACTATTCAACAAAGAACAAACCATAAAGACCTTCAAAATTGCTTGTTTGCTTGCTTTTTATCACAAGAAGAACCCAAAAAGGTAATTTATGCATTAAAGGATCCAAGCTGGATAGAGGCTGTTAGTCTTACAATAATCCAAACACAACAATAAGCAAACCCAAATAAGCCCTAGATAAGCCAAAAATAAGAAAGAACAAGAGAGAGAAGAAAAGAACTTAGAATGTTAGATTAGAGAGAGAAAGTGGTGAGTTACAAATGAACAAATGCAACCAACACCCTCTCCATATATGGAGAGGGTTTCTTTTATACCCCTAGCCAACATGTAGGCGTAGGGCAATTCTACTTGTGTCTGGCCTGGCCATATCTTAGACTTGAGCCAGAAAACACTGACAATATTAATACAATCCAAGCCCGTTGAACCCGACTAGCCTATTACTTTACAAGGCCCAATTTGACTTTATAAGACCGATAACATTCTTGTTTGACTTAATATAATTAAGGCTAACAATCTCCCCCAATGTTGAGGTCTCTTTCTTCAAACTCCTCTGTATCATCGATAACATTCTTGTAAGAGTTTGCTTTGTTTTATCATTGTCTTCTTTGACGTTGAAGATATGACTTTTGACTTTTTTATCGTTTGCCTTGTTTGGTCTGTCTTGTATGTACTGGCTTTGTTCATTAATGCTTTGTGATCTTGATCTTGAGCATTATCTTAAACTTATTGAGTTCTAGAGATCTTAATCTAGTCATCAATCTCCTTTACTTGAATCATCTTGATTTGACTTCCTTAGATCATCTTATGCTCTTGACCAACATGCTCATACTTGTTACATTCTTGTTTGACTTATATGTTCACAAGTCTAACAATCTTCCCCAAATAGACTATTCTTTATTTGACGTTGAGGCTCTTTGATGGTTTGGAAGTTTAGAATCAACAATCTTGATGTTGAGCGATTGACTTTAAAAGCTTGAGTATGAGCATGTGGTTTATGAAATCCACTTTGCTGAATAAGCTAAACAGGTCGTCTTATCCTGAAATAATACAGTTTAGCAATAAAAGATGAAAATGGCTTTTGTCATCCATCTTGAGTATTAGTTTGCATAACCTCTGTTCTCCGTTTTATAGTTAAATATAATCATGTGAATCAGGTAGAGTTCAAAGAATCTCCTTGACAGGTTTTCCAGCTCAAAAGCGTAGGATCTTCTAACACATATGAATCAGACTCACCAGGCTTGCTAGTTCTCATACCGTGAACATCTTAGACAACAACACGGTAAGAGTGAATCAGATAGTTACTTTCTTTTTGATTAAGTCGTCAATTCATTTACTGGTCCAAAATTGATATCCAGTTAACACAAGCTAGATTCATATAGAATCTTGCAAGTTACCTACCAAGAGCTTGTTTGATGTTGGCTCAAGTAGGATTTCCATCTTCACAGTGAATACTTAAGTATCACTCGGATGTTCTGGCAAGATCTCAAGGATAATGCAATAGGACTCTTGTTAACAATTGTGAACTTTATGTGTTCATCAAGAAGGTATTTTGACATTGTGTCCTAATGAATTATACTTTGATCTCTCCTGGCTCTAGACTCGATTTTGTGCACATTTATTTTAGTAATCGAGGGCTGGAGCAGACTCCACCTATTCAATAATAACAATCCTCATGAGTAGATGTTTAGATAGATAACGTGTGTATCTCTATGAAAAATGAGACAAGTCTCTTTTGAGAGAAACTCAAATGGCTGGGAAGGGTTGTGCATTGCATCACTAGGTCCATGACGTCTTTCTTCAATACCAGCAATCATCTTGTAATTCGGATAGATTATGTATTGACCTGGTTTCTGCCTAAGTTGTATGGAGGGCTTCTTTCTTTAGACCCTTTATCCATACAATTCTTTTTAATTCTTCAACCCCTTCAATGCTTACCAAGACGTCATTACTAACACCTTGTTGTGATTGTTCCAGTGTTAGCTCAGTCTTAGTCGGCATTTTTTCTGTTTCTCATTTTCTCCACATCTTACCTAAGGACTTCTATTTCTAACTATGGGTTATCCTTGGGTAGATCCTTCCGGTTCTGGTTGGATCATAAGACTAATGCCTAACCTTAACCACCTTATGACTTCATCGACGTCGTGAGTTAATTGGTTGTTGGGTATAGAGATCGAACCATAAAACCATTGTATGACATTGTTATTTTCAAATACTCCCCTTACACATGTGCATCGAGATTCGAAATGGTTTCGCACATAAAGGAAAGAGTCGCACTTAGAGTTTTTAAGATCATATTCTTCTAGATCACATTTTCTCTCTTTATTTAAAATAATAAATCTCAAGTATTTGAAATACCAATTGATTAAAATTTGACACATGAAAAGTTTTATAGGGAGAAAAATTATGCCACGATATTGCATGAATTCATTTTTCTGATAGCTCCCCTTTAACACAGTATGTGGGATACCACTAATTTTTAAAGCTTGACATTACAAGGAAAAAATGATATGACACCACAAATATGTTAATGACGGAGTGAGATGTCTTAGTAAACAATGTATATTATTAATTGACATTCGAATTTCACGAAATATTTTTGGATACATAAAATTAACATTTATGATATGTATCTAAAAAACATTAAAAGACTTTTGGTTTTAAAAGCTCCCTCTCAAAAATTGATTCACTTTTTAAAATGACAATTTTGAGTATATTGTACCAATTGTACCACTTTTAAAAATTAAATATTGTACCAGTTGTTAATTATCTTGAGGAACAGAGTGTTGAACACACAATTTTAACAATTACCACTTATTATGGAAAGATACCACAAATTATATTTTAAACAATTTGACATTGAAAGTTCTTTTTAAAAAATTGTGTTCAACGGTTTTAAAACACATGATAGAAGACTTCTCTTCTATTTGTAGAGTAAGCACACGTATGCATACACTTCCCTAATATTTAGGTCCGGGTTACAGTCTGAGGTAACTGTAAGCCATTGTCATGAGCTCAAAACTTTTGAATATTTTGTATAGGAGCTCAAGACCCGAGAAAGTTGACTTTCTCGTTGAAAGGATAAGTTATTTTAAAAGATACACTTTCCTTACATTGAGGTCCGAGTTATGCACTAAAATGTACATAAGTAATAAGAAAATTTAGAAATGACACACCCGTGTCAATGTTAATCGACATTTCTAGGTATGTAAATGTTATTGATTCCAAGAGACATGTTGAGAAGATTCTCTTTGGTATTTTTGAAATTTTTCTGATTTTAAATTTTGTTTTTTTGTATTTTCTTTTTATTGGTTTTATATTTTTGTATTTTGTTTTTCAAAAATATTTATAAATCAAAATAGAGAGAAAAATAAAAATATTTACAAATCAATGTTTGATTTATATCGAGCAGATGCGTTTGCCAGAACCTCCAGTTCTTTTGGAGTCAAACATCTCATACCAAGTCGTCTGACGAGATACTTAAACCTATCTTCGGGTAAGGCTTTAGTAAACAGGTCAGCTAACTGGTATTCAGTTCCGACAAAGAATAATTCAACTATACCCTTTTCAACCTGTTCCTTTATGAAGTGATATCTGACATCAATGTGCTTGGTACGGGAATGCTGGACTGGGTTGCACGAGATGGCTATGGCTGACTTTGAGTCACAATACATGGGTATTTTATCAAAGTGGAAGCCATAATCTATGAGCTGAGTTCTCAACCAGAGAACTTGAGCACAACACGCAGATAGAGACACATACTCGGCTTCTGTTAAAGACATTGAAGTGCAGTCCTGTTTCTTTGACGACCAGCTGACTAGCTTATCACCACCTAGAAATTGTATACCACTAGATGTGCTTTTACATATATCGAGACAACCTGTATGATCTAAATCTAAAAATGCAGTTAGATTAAAACCGATATCGTTCCGATACTTGAGTCCCATGTTAATGGTATTCTTAAGGTACCGAAAGATCTGTTTAACCTCCTTGAGGTGCTTTTCAGTTGGTCTCGCTTGATAACGAGCGTAATAACATGTTGCATGTATAATATCCGGTCTACTTGATGTTAAGTACATGAGTGCTCCGACCATGCTACAATATTTCATTTGGTCAACAGGAGCTCCACTCAAGTCAGTATCTAGGGGTTTAGTAGCCATTGGAGTACCAATGCTATCACATGAGGTCATACCATGCTTTTTAAGTATTTCTTCTGCATACTTAGCTCGGTTAACAAAGATACCATATGGGGATTGGTGGATCTGAATTCCTAAAAAGAATTTTAGCTCCCCTATCATAGACATTTCAAACTTGTTGTGCATTAATTTTTCAAACTTTTTGGAAAGTTTTGGGTTCGTAGAACCAAAAATAATTTCATCAACATAAATTTTCACAAGTAATATGTCTTCCCCCTTTTTAGTAATGAACAAAGTTGGATCAATAGAACCTTTTGAGAATCCTTTTGATACCAGGAAGTTGGAGAGTTCATCGTACCATACCCTTGGAGCTTGCTTGAGTACATATAAAGCCTTCTTGAGATGATATACTTTGTCAGGATGATGTGGATCTACGAATCCATCTGGCTAGTTGACGTACACTTCTTCCTTCAAAGGACCTGATAATGCTCCAAATATACATAAAATATCCCTAAAAAATACACTAAATATATACGTTAACGCATAAAATATTGCAAAGTTTGCTTGTTTGTTGTGTAATATTCATTTCAGGACCAAAAGTGACGGAAAGGACTAACGATGCAAGGAAATCCAGTTAAATGCATTAACGGTTGTTACAAGAAGAATCTAGAAGAGAATCCAAGGAGGAGTTAATGAATGAGGCAAAAGTGCGACGCACAATTTATTTTGACGTACTTCAAGAAAAAATAAATGCCATTCAATTACACACCAAGTACGGCACACTTTTTCCCAAGTGCGGCGCACTTTCAGCATCAGTTACAGAAATATCATCAAGGGCAAAATTATTATGCAACTCTTGAGTTGCCTAATCATTATACCTGCTACTACCTTCAACCTTATAAATAAGACACGAATTTTAAGAGCAAATCATCCCATTCTTCATCTCTCAATCATCAATTCTCAATTTCTAGTGATCTTAGTAGTTCTAAGGAGGTTTTGAAGGTTAACCATCACCTTCATCACTTTCCGGGTAGAGAAGGAAGTGAAGCATAGATGAATCTTAAAAAGTTAGAGTTGCTAGTGTTACTATAGTCAAGTATTACTTTATTCTTGGAAGGAGTTTTAAGATTTGGAACCTTTACTCTTAGAATTTGGTAAAAACATGTTTCTATCCTTTGATAATATGAATGTTGGATTTATCATGATT
>BQNB010148726.1:2551-16261 GCA_026074375.1 Tanacetum coccineum | reverse complement strand
GTTGGGACAAAGGGAGGGAATTAAGGGAAGTGTTTGGTCAATGTTTCTAGTCAAGACTAAGCATTAATGAGTCTTATGTAGTACAAGACTCAAATTAGTAGTTTGTGTGCTATGTGCTCCCTTAGGTGGGCAATATCCCATGAAATTTAGGAGGGGGAAAGGATTTGATACTTTATTTTAATTATCAAGTATTACTAGAAGTCATAAAAGATGTATATTAAGTGTAAGGTATAAAACTTATAAAGTATATTATCTAGTTGGGTTCTTTATGGATAAATTTAGCTAACATGGTGAACATAGGCAAAGTTTTATAAACTTTGAGCATTGGGAATAATAATGGGTATTTGTTGAAGCGTAGATTAATTTTGGTGGTTCCGGGTATGCCTAAATGTATTTTATTGCGAAACGTAAACGTTTTACGCAACCAATAAAAATAAAATATAAAAAGTTGATTATTACTTTTGTAAAAATAATATAATGATTACTTGACGTAAACTTTAATTTGTTGGGTGTCAGTTTACGCTAATTGTTGATATATAGCTTATGCGATTTAACTTAACTATTAAAAATATAAGTAAACGCGTACGAGAAAGAAAAAAAATAAATAATTAGTAAAATAGATGACGTCGTAAAAGACCTGAAAATACAGAATATTACAGGTGGTGTTGTGAGCAGGGTTATTGTTGAATCGCTCCAAACATATTTTCAACAACGTGTTAATTTTGTTGCTTATGTCATTTTGTTGTTGCTGAAATTGGGTCCTACGGCTAGACAACCGTTTTTCTTTATGCGAGTCCAAGTCGTTCATAATTTTCTCTAAATTGTTTGAGCGAATTGGTGGCCTATAGGGTGTGTTGGAAGAGTATGTGGACGTTGAGCCCCTTTGCGGACTCTTGAAAGTTTGGGTACGTTCCCATCCAAAGTTTGGTTTGTCTTTCCAAGCATGGGTGGCTTCGTTGAAGGTTCTTGGCCCTTGATTAGTAGCGAACGGCTTGCCTCCCATTATGTTGTCTTGGGCAGACTCGTAATCAACAAAAGCTTGCTCGGGATTTTCCATGCAATATTGAGTGTTATAGGGACCACTACAAATTTCGCACGAAGAAGTGATTTTGTTTACTTGGACGGGTTTGGATTGAGAGAGATGAGCTTCCATCATACGTTGGACTTGATTTTCGAGCTCGATAAGACGACGGTCAGGTGTACTCAGGACATCATGAAGCATAGAGATAGCCTTGACCGGTTTAGCGAAGTCTCTTGGGTCATTCCAACTTTCATTGTCATAGAGGGCGAGGTCCTCTAGTAGTGCGCATGATTCTTCTTTTTTTGTCACATAGCTTGTCACCGGCCGCTTGGTCAATGGTTAGCCTTGTGATCGGATTGACATAATCATAGAAGATTTAGATTTGGAGCCAAAGATCGATGCCATTGTGAGGGACTTTTTGGAGTAAGTCTTTGAAACGAGTTCATGCTTCGGATAAAGATTCACCTTAGTGTTAGTGGAACATCAAGATATCATTTCGAAGTTTAGAAGTCCTTCCCGGTGGAAAGAATTGAGAAAGGAAACGAGTAGTAAGATCCTCCCAAGTCGATATGGATCCCGTGGGGAGACGCTCAAGCCAATTGCTAGCTTGGTCTTGAAGGGAAAATTGAAATAAACGCAGGCGCGTCCTTTTCCTAGTTTCAAAATTAAGGTCGATTGAGTCCACAATTTTCAAGAAATCCTTAAGATGTTGATTCGGATCCTCGAAATGAAGTTCGTGGAATGATCATCCATTTTTCACCAACCGGATGGTGTCGGATCGAAGAGGTACCAAATCATTCCCGTTGGGGACTTCAATGGTATTTCGGTAGCCCTCGTGGCTAGGTCGAGAATAATCTCCTAAGGTACGGCGTGGATTTTCGTCTCCCATTTAGGTTAACAAAAATATTTACGAACAAAAGACACGAAGAAAAGATAGACTACAAGAAATTTAATTAGACAGAAAGTAAAGTCTTACTCGAAAGGATTCTATTAAGTAGATCTAAGCTAAATAAAATCAGAACCTAAACTAGTTGCTATTCCCCGGCAGCGGCGCCAAAAACTTTGATATGTGGTCGTCGTAGGACTACAACAAGAAGTTTTACAACTCCCTAGGCAATGCACCTAACCGTTGTAGTGTAGTAAAGGCAAGACACGGGGGTTGTTATCGTTCTCTAGGAGAATAGGCGTTAGTAAAGGTCCTAATTGAATATAGCTAAGAACTAGAGGTTGAGAGAAGATTATTTTTTGTGTTTTTATATTTTATGAAAGCAAGTAAAATCTCGGGTTTTGAAGGTGGTTTGTTTTAAACTAATAATTAAAACTAAATTAAACTAACTAAGATTAGGGGAGTTCGTATGATGAGAGAATAGTGTTTACTTAATCATGTATGATCCTTGCTAGCTTCTCCTCACTCTATTGCCTTGTCACACTTGTGATGTATATGTAGGTATTATTCTAATGCATGGCGAATTACATGAAAATGCCATCTACGAAATAACTAACTAGAGCAACGCATAAGTAAGGTAGTATGATGACTATTACAAGGCCCCTAGTCTAGATAAATGCGTTTGTATTAATACCTAAAGGGGATCATCTATACACGGGTAAGGTAGTATGAAGACTATTACCGGTGGAATCCTTTCTACGCAATCATGTCTCCCAAGATCTTACGATAAGGGACTAAACATGCACACACATCAACAAGAGGCAACAAAGTTAAGATCTACATACCAATTCACATACAATCATAAGCAAACACTTAAAAGATCTAGCCTAGTATAATCAAGATAGAAGAAGCACAATTATATATCAAACAATAAGACATATGGAAGGATAAGAGATAAAAGAACTTCACTATGATGAATCAAGCAACTAAGGATAGTATAGAAGGGTTAGGAAACCCTAAAATACTCCCAAAGTCTGGTATAACTCATTCTCCCACGAACTAAACCCTAATTTCTTCTATCAAAAGTGTATATGAAAAACGTAAAATTAAGTTTGTATATATAGAATTCAGGACGCGATGGCGTCGCTATTTTCCAGACGCCGTCATCAAGCTAGGCTTTCTTTGGGTCTTTAAACTTGACGGCTGATCCAGACGTTCTCTTCATGATTCAGACGGTGTCCCACTTGAGTCCAGACACGGTCAGGATTATCCAGACGGCGTCTCTAGAGTCTAGTCTTGAATATTTCATCAATCTTCACACCCGTTAGCTACCATGTCCGTATTTTTCCCAAATTGAGTCCAAATCACGTGTATTTCCACCAAATATCTTCCAAATGCTAAAAATGCAAAAAAGAAACGATTAAACACATATTTAAGACATTTTTGCATGATTATAAAGGTAAAATAACCCCAAAAAAGTGTATAAAATTACACCTCATCAGAGTCCTTCAGGATGCAGGATAGTGACAAGCCAAAAGGCAACAATGTTGTTGGTCCTTTAATTGTCAATATGGTGGAGCATAACAACTCCTCTAGGTACAATGACAACAAGGGGAAAGGTAAGCATAAGGATAACACCAAAGCTGATCCTAACAAAAAGTATAAAGTGACTTGTTGAAAGTGTGGGAAACTTGGACACTTGAAAAAGGATTGCAAAGGTGAAAAAGTTGCCAACAAAGCCAATGGTTCAGGCACAAATGGTTCAATGGATGGTTCTACCAACTCGCTGAACGGTCAGAATATGCTTAATAAATCTTTTCAGGTTTATTATGTTACATATGTATTTGAAGCTTACTTTGTGCAGGATGATGATGTTGCGTGGTGGGTTGACTCAGGAGCAACTTCTATACTCCACAACAAAATGGTATATCTGAAAAGAAAAATAGAGTACTAAAAGAAATGGTTAATTCCATGTTGTCATACTTAAGACTGAGTCAAGGGTTCTGGGGTCAAGATATGTTAACAGCTTGTTATTTATTAAATAGGGTTCCCAATAAAAGGAACAGGATTATCCCTTATGAACTCTGGACTAAAAGGAAACTAAACCTGAACTATATTAGGTTTAGGTAATAGGGGCAAGTTGTAGAATCCTTGCATCATAAAGCTAAAATTTTTGAGTGATGAAAGTGGTATTCATGCATCTTTGTTGATATGATGAGCATTTTATGAATTTATTTGCTGTTTCATTAACTCATTATCCCAAATCAATGGATGCTATCTTTGATGAGAATTAAATTATCATCAGTCCATAGAACAACAGTCAGTGGTCAATGGTATAGTGATTTTTAGACATTGGTTGTTACTGTTGTAAAGGTAGTGGTATAATGAAGTGGTTGTTTAGCATTCACTGTACCTGTGCTTTTGCTAATAATGTTAATGGATATGGAATCACATAGGTTTGTTGGACTGGTATTTTATTTTTATTTATTTGTATGGTTAATATGGTTGAGGGTATCTGTAATTGTATCTTTGTGATTTTTGGTGTGGTGGTAACATTTTACATTTGTGTTGGTTAGGTTGTAATTGTGATGTTGAGTGATGGGTTATTGATTTGGATGGATGAGCATGAACTCCATCATGGGCATACAAACACTTGGGTGTTTGGTCTTGATATTATCTATCGGTTGCAAACCTCTTGGTTGCAAATGGATATTAAAAAGAAAACTGAAGGTAGATGGAACTATTGAAAAGTTTAAGGCAAGGCGGTTCATTGAGGGCTTTAAACAAAATTTAGGGATAAACTACTTTGAACTTATGCTCCAGTGGCACGTATCATTACCATAAGACTGTTGATTGCTATGGCATTAATTCATAATCTAATTATTCATCAGATGGATGTGAAGACATCTTTTCTTTGTATGGTGACATGGATGAGCGTGGTTATTATGAACCACCTCAGGGACTTAATCATGACCTGGAATAGTATTAAAAGGTGTGTTTAGAAACTGATTTAGTCATTTATATAGAAACTGTGTAAAGAAGGCTACCTAAGTAAATGAGCCATCAAAAGTGGATATGTAGTGGATTTTATCTAATGGTGTATTTACCTTAACCAAGTAAAAAAAATGTGTATATAGAAAATTTTTTTGAAATGGTAAAGGGGTGTTTCATTTGCCTATATGGTTGATGACATGCTGTTCTTTTTGGTTAAATGACTTAGTATTCAGGTTGAGACTTCTTGTCATAGGAATTTTGTCATCAAGGTGCTCGATGAATAGGATCATGAGGAGACTTGATGTATGTAACCTTGTATTAAGGATTTAAACATAAAAGTAATGGAATAGCAATTTCTCAGTCTCATTATATTGAGAAGGTACTGAAGAAATTCAATTACTTTGATTGCACTCCAGTTAGTAATCCTATGGACACAAGTGAGAAGCTGATGCCTAATAATGGTCAAGCTGTATCTCAACTTGAGTATTCTAGGGTGATTAGCTGCTTGATGTATGTCATGACTTGTACAATGTCTGATATTGCTTTTGTTGTGGGTAAACTGAGCAGGTATACTAGTAACCCTAGTACTCAGCACTGGCAAGCAATTTAACGGGCAATGAAGTACTTAAAGAAAACCATAGACTATAGATTGACATACACTGGTTATCTTTTAGTGTTAGATGGTTACACTGATGCAAGCTGGATCAGCAACACTGAAGACAATTCGTCTACAAGTGGTTGGGTATTCTTGCTTGGTGGTGGTGCAATTTCTTAGGCTTTCAAGAAATAAACTTGCAAAACTGGTTCAACAATGGAATCTGGATTTGTAGCTTTAGCAGCTGCTGGTAAGAAAGCTGAATGGTTGAAAACTTGCTCCTTAAGATTCTATTGTGGTCCAAACCTATAGCACATATTTCTATCTGATGTGATAGTGCTGCTACATTGGCAAAGGCTTATAGCCAGATGTACAATGGGAAGTCTAGACACTTAGGTGTCAGGCATAGCATGATTCGTGAGCTAATCACGAATAGGTTGATATCTATAGAGTTTGTGAGGTCTCAACAAAACTTAGTTGATCACTTGATTAAGGGACTGGCTAGAGACTTGGTTATAAAGTCTGCAGAAGGGATAAGATTAAAGTCCAACTAAGTCGTTGAATGCTAGGACACCCAACTCCTTGCTGAGGAAACTTGGCAGCTAAGTTTATTATGAAAAGTTGAACGTTTAGTGAACTGAAGCACGTGTATTTACATATCATCTCAAGGATGTGCTTGGAACCTGCTGAAAAGGAGGATGAAGTCTTTACTTCTCAATGGTTAATTTCTTTGAAAAAATGCTTAGCAGGAGCATGAATAAAGAGGAACTACCTACGTAAATGTTGAGGTTTTGCCGCTTCAGGGAGCATGGACTTTGGATCTTACAACATTTATGAATTGGATATGGACACATGGCTTGTATAGTGTCAGGGTTTTCTTATGTGTCTGAAAACTTGTATGTATTTTATCTTCAGGTATTCAAATGGGTTGAAGGGTTCAATTCTCATAACACCCTGATTCTCGAATATTTAAACGTGTAATTTACTAAGATGGAAATTCAATCATCGGGACATTTTCATTTATCCACTTGTTTTGTTTAATGTTCAAATTTTCATGCAAAGAAATTGTACTAAATTAAGAATGATTGTTGGAAATTTAGTACAATTGTGAGAATCAGATCATACATGGAAATGGGTTTGGAGGTACGGAGTGTACACCCATCAAGTCACTGATTTTTCCTGACTTTTTTAGTGGTTAGAATTAAATGGGTGGTTACAAACATTTAAGTGGCAGGTTTGACTACATTAAATGTTTTGTAATATCTTTTGTCTATTTAAGTGGCAGATTTGACTGCATTAATGACCATATATTTAATTTGGTTATGTAACCACTAATTCCTAAATTATGGAGGATAATTATGAAAGAGATTAATTTGCTATTAATCTCTTATTAATTTGTTTTGAGTAAATCTCCTATAAACAGGGATCACAATTGCATGATAAAACACACAGAAAACAAAAACACATAGAAACGCAGGGTTCTTGATTTGTGCCTAGAATAAGAACAAACACTTGGTTTTATCCCAATGAGGTATTCGTGTAACCCAGACATAGGGTCGAATAATCTTCTTTGAAAAGTGATTACACGACTTCAAGTGATATCCAGTAACCATCTTGATAATTAGCTAGACTATTGATTGTCTTCACCCTGATCTGAGATCTACAACAACCAACATTAAGCTACTTAGCCTTAATATGGACATTTCTATCAAGAGATGATGATAAGTTTACAATGGTTTAAAAACTAATAATTTAAAAAAGAGGCAGATCCCCTTTTTTCGATTCGCATGGTTTAAGGTTTGCAGATCCCCTTTTTTTTATTTCCTAATTAGTGTGTTTCGATTATTCTCCATTTGACCTCCCTTCAATCCAAAAACCTCAATCAATCCCATTCCTAATTTGCGATGGGCAGTTATAGATCTAAGGAAGATGATGTGGCCAAGATTTCCACATCAATATATGTAACGATTTTCCCTGAATCGCCATTTCTAGCTAAGGATTTGTTCAACTCATGTAAGGTGACATATGGCCACGTCAGTGGACTCTTTTATTCCTTCAAGAGAGTTAAGAAAATTCGGGTAAGAGATTCGGGTTTCTTGTTCGATTTTAATTAAATGTGTTTAGATGTGGGTAATGGCTGAAAGTATGGTGAATACAACTTTTGAAACAGTTTCGAGTGTGGTAGGCTCAAGTTTAACGCTAATTTTGCTAGGATCAGTGATGCACTATTAAGTGATAAAATATATACTAGAACATTTCTTTGCTGCTCGTGAGCTATTAGATAGTAGAAGCTATTGTTCATGAACAGGACGTTTGGATCTGATGATGCTAAAAAATCTTATGTACATGGGGCTAAAGGTGGATCTCAGTCTTTCAAAGGGGGAGGATTGCTCACAACCCGCTTTGTGCTCTTGATGACTAATGCTTTCGAGAAACAAGATAGATTACTCTTTATCTTTGTTGGCAAATTAATAAGGCGTTAGATTCTTTAACTGAATACTTAAAAAGATATTAGAAGAAGAGGATTCTATGTATTATTTACTTTTGCTTTATGGGGGGTTTTTGGGTGTGTCACATTTTTCTCTCTAATCAGCCGTGACATCTCAATATCACCTAGTGGGAGTTAACTCCTGGTTCTCTGTGATTCCAACCTGCATTTAGACACTTTTAGCATGACGAATGGGTTGACTTGGATTGACATTGAAGGGAGTTCCTCTATAAATTTTGGTCTCTAATACTTTTGCTTAAAATTGTTAAAAATGGGGTTTCTCTTCTGCACGAGGAGTTTTATGGTTTGATCGTTTTTTTCACTTAGGTAGCAGTTTGTGTTTTATAACTTCCTTAATTGCGAAACATTTTTTTTTCTGTTCATAGGTTATTGTTAAAGGTCTGGTCTTTTCTGGGATTCGAAAGTGAATAGGAATAGTTTCTTGTTGGCTATATGTAGATTTTATCAGGAACCTCTATAGATATAGATGTTCATCTGTTAGATTCTGAGTCTTTTGATGTTAAAACAAAAGAGGATTTTTACTTTGAATAATGATATTTGAGGCTAGAGAGTTTATCGATGAAATATTGGAAACGGTTGAACCTTGGTGATGACTAATAATAGTTTGTACTATGGAAGACAACATGAAAGGATAGACCTAGAAGACTCCGTTCGGTGGGACCTTGTTTTAATATTTCATGATATCTTGAAATGAACCTTCCATAATAATGTTTCTAAGACCAGACAGAAATGGAGCAAATATCCGTAGGGGTTCACTCCTGCTAGTTCCTAGGTTATGGTCAAGATAACCATGTTCATTGGGTACCATTGAGAAGGAAACATGGTGATAAGCTAAGTTTTCATGAAGAAGCGCTCTCAAGGAGGTAGCTAGTTTGTTCGGTTAATTTTAGTCATATTTGAGGATGGCTAAGTTTCTTAAAATCAGGTTGGTTATATGTTATATCTTTTTGAGAGTTGATTAATGTGGGTGGCAAGTCAACTGGGATATAAAATGGAGGTCTGCTTGAACAACATAGAAGAGATTTAAAAATACCAAGGAGTGCAAGAGGGCATTCACAATGAACTTTCTTATTGTCCCAAAATATTCACAGGTCTTGCCCAAAAGACCAAAAAAAGATAGGTAAAGGAGTTGGTTTTAAAAATAAATCAAATTTTCTTTCTCTACAGGAAAAGAAAAAATAAGAATGTGGATACTTTTTGCATCAGATCAATGTTGGGGTAATTTTTCTTTCGATTATGTGGTTGGGTCCTTAGGTTTGGTAAATAGGGGCGATAGATATTTTGTGTCGCATGGGAACCCTATCATTGTTTCATAAAGATATCATACTATTTTAGACTATTTCATTGGTTATCAAAGGTATATGGCTTCCTAGTGACTTTGAAGCTGCTTTATTTATATCGTTTTTGCTCCTCAAAGAGCATTCAGAAAAAAAATCCTTTGGCAATATCTGGGTTTCATGTCTTGATGGTTGGAATGGTGCCTGTGACGTTAAGGGCTATTTTTTATGAAGTTCGTACTACGGCAAACGAAAGTTTTTGTTCCATTTTTAACAATAGTTGGTAGCATTGCGTTTAACTCTTTTATATCGGCTGGTGGTTTGGTTGAGGTTCCTTCAGGTGGTTATTCTTTTACATGGGTTTATAAATCTGCCACCAAAATGAGCAAGCTCGATCGCTTCCTTATTTCTGAAGATTTAATGAGTAAGTGCCCAAATGTTTCTTCTAATATTTTGGATAAATTCCTATCGGACCATAGACCTATTTTACTTCGTGTGATCAAGTTCTATAGGATTTTGCGCCCTTGACAGTTTAGTTTTTTTACATCAATTGGTGTCTCGGAGTATAGATGGGTTTTGTTCTTTTGTGTCTGGAGGCTTGGAAAGGAATTATGTGATGATTATAATGATTATGTTTGAGAAGCTTGCATTGCTAAGTTAGCTTAAAAATTCTCCTAAAGGTCTTTTTTGTTCATGGTGTGAAAGATTAAATAAGGATAAAAACGACATTCTTAAGAACTCTTTGAAGAAAAAGATTGCTGATATTGATGCTCTTCTTGACAACGAGATAGTGTCACCTGAGTCGATGGCAGATAGATCGAATGCTATGAATGATCTGATCAATTTAGAGAAGATTGAGTCTATTGAATTGGCTCAAAAAGCGAAGCTGAAATGCTCAATTGAAGGCGATGAGAACTCAAATTTTTTTCATGGTTGTATTAATAAGAAGCGTAATAATATGGCTATCTGTGGTGTCATTGTTGATGGGCAATGGATCGAACACCCTTTACAGGTAAAAAAAGAGTTCCTTTCTCACTTTAAAGAGAGATTTTATTTGCCTTCCAGAAAAGTCTTATGTTAGATATTGGTTTGTTCCAAAATACTCTCTCTTCTGATCAAAGTTGATTTATGAGTGACCTCTTTCTCGCCTGAAGAATTATAAATGGAGATCGTGTGGGATTATGTTCGAATAAATTCCCGGTTCCGGATGGGTTTACTTTTGTTTTTATCATAAGTTTTGGTATTGATTGAAGTGAAGTCGTATCGGTGGCGGCTTGTAAACCTTTTTTTATCTAACATATTGTTATATTGTCAAAAAGGAAGTATCTCTTCTTTTTTTGCGTTGAGTCCAATTTATATGGTGCTAAGATGGTAAAAATAAAAATAAGGGGGGGGGGGGGGGGGGGTGGCGGGACTTACAGAACTATAAAGTCTAAATTGGCTAGTCTCCTATAAAATTATTGCAAAACTTTATTTGCGAATTTGGCTAGTGGTCTGTTGTGGGTGCTTTGTGATTGAAGTGCAATTGCTTTTATAGCTTAAGCCGTCAAAATCTTTGATGGTCATTTTTCTGAACAGAAATCATTAACTTGTGTAATGCAAGGTAGGAAGAAGGAAATTATAATGTTTTTCAAAGTTAGACTTTGAGAAGGCCATTTGATTCAGTTAGTTGGGATTTTATGGATGACATTTTTAAGGATCTTTGGATTTGGTTCTAGTGGCGAATTGGATACAAAGTGATTAAATTATTTATAAGGGATCTATTCTTGTCAACGGTAGGTACCATTCTGTATTTTATATTTATAAAGGTCTTAAGCAGGGCGATCCTTCTATCTCGCCCTCCTAATTTAATCTTGTTATGGGAAAGCTTATCCTATCTTTTCAAAATGTGATCTCAGGCCTCGATCTTTTAAAGTTGTATCGTTTAGGCTGTTAATTTCCAGCTTTATGTTCAATCTTATTATGCGGATGATGTGGTCTTCATTGGTCAATGGAGCAACGCAAATCTCTCTACTATTATACATGTTCTGGAGTGTTTCTTTCGTGTATCTGGGTTGCGTATTAACTTGCATAAGCTGCTAGATCATCATTTGGCATGTGAGGTTGACTCCTCAGTGGATTCATGAGCAGTTAATAAGTTTGGCTGTGTGGTACTAAACTTCCCTTTCCTTACTTGGGGATTAATATTGGTGATCGCATGTCGCGCATAAAGGCTTGGGAAAATGTCATTGAAAAAGTCTTTTGTCGTCTTTCTAAATGGAATGATGAAAGTCATCTTGTTCATATTGAGTGGGATTAATTGCCTTTAAATCTGTGTTGGGTTAGTAGATCCTTTTTGTTTTAACTTTTCTATGTATAAAGTCCCCATTCAAGTGCTGAATAAGTTAGAATCCATTCGTTATCATTTTTTTAATGGAGTGGAGCATAATGTGCGGAATATGTCATTTGTCAAATGGAAAAATGTCCTGGCCTCTAAAGAGAAAGGCGGTCTTGGTGTGCCGAGTTTCTATGGGTTAAATCGCGCTCTTATTTTTAAATGGATTTGGCAATTTAGATCCCAAAATTCCTCTATCTGGTCTAAGGTTATTCAAGCCATCCATGGTGTAGATGTTGTTTCTAGTCGTAAGCCTTGTTTCTTGTCGAATTGGTATGATATCAACCAAATCATTCCTCTATATCTTCAAAAAAGGTATTGATTCTTGATTGTATGCAAAAGAAAGTTGGGCAATGGTGAGCATACGCGGTTCTGGGAGGATCCTTGGAAGGGAGGTGTTCCTCTACAAATTTTATTTCCCAGAATTTTCTCTCTTGAAATAGACAAATCCATCTCTGTGGCATCCAAACTTGCTGATTCTAGTGGTTGTACGTCTCTCAGAAAGTTATTCAAATGAGGTTGGTATTACCTAGAACGCTCAATTGGAAGTGTTACATTCTTCTTGGATATCTATTATGCCTGTATGCAAAATAGGTGGCGTTGGACTCTTTATGGAGATGGAGGAGCTTTTCAGTGTCTAATATTTAGGGCATTATTGATGATTAAAAACTATGTGTTCTCGTTGGTTCTAAATAACTCGTTGGAATAACTTTGTTCCTAGCAAGATCAACATTCTCGCTTGGAGAATTAAGCATGATTTTCTTCCAACGCGTTACAACATCTCTCGGAGAGGTATTGATTTAGTCTCAATAGCTTGTGCTTCTTGTACGTGGCTTGAAAACCACAAAGTCATATATTTTTTACTTGCACGTTGCTAATCACCTTATACTTGAAGATTACATAGATGGTAGGAACAGTTAACTATTAACAGATATGACGTGGTAATGAAGATTGGTATGCTTGTTTTACGCTCTTCGTTTTTGATCCTAAGTGCAAACGAAGGATCTTCGAAGGGTTTTCTACATAACATGGTGGCTGCTTTGGAATTTTCGAAACAATTCTGATCTTAGGCATCTTCTTTTTTGCCTAAGCTCGTTTATTGATGACATTTTGCTTTTTCCTTTTCTTGGTGACAAAGTCAGATGTAAGGCGAATTTTAGAAATTGTGGTTGTTTGTTTAACAGAACCTTTTCTTATTCTTTGTAATTTGTTCTCTAGCTCCTTGCTAATTTTTAATGAAAGGCTGTCGTGTTCTAAAAAAATCTTCTTGGAATGTGATTACACGGACTTCAGTGAATTTACAGGTTTGGTATCCATCTGATAACTAACTAGACTATGATTGTCTGTCACACTGATCTAAGATCCTACAAAACAACCTACATTAGCATTAATTAACCTTTGTAATTCGCATATAGTTTATACAAAAAGACAGTTTACCTATCGTCTCGATAGTGCATTGGACTTGATAAAGTCTATAACATTTGAGATTCTCTACGTGTAGGATGTGAGTTATAAATGCAACGAAAACCTCTGTGACTTTATCTATGTAATTAACGAGGATTGTGGATCGGAAATTGACGTTGTGGCAGTGGCTAATTTACTATCGAGGCGTATAGGTAAATTGTCTTTTTGTATAGAGCAATGCTACATCCACAAACAATTTACAAAAAAATATTCACATAATGACTTGGCATGTGTTGTGGTCTAATCATATTGCATCATAGTTTCTCTTTCTTCATTCTTACTCATTTTTATAACTTACAATACATATAAATTTGTTCTATAATGCTATGGCTTTCACGTAGTCCATAAACATTTCAACTAACCAAGTTAACATTATATCATTGGTTAATGAGTTTGTTATACTCACTTTAATTTCTGTCTCTTTATTTTATACATATATTAACTAGTTACTCTTTTATCTTTATAAACTCGGTGCTCCAATAGAAGTTTATGTACATCAACTCCAAATAAGATCCATGTCGTTGTGGACATACTCTTTAAACCTCCATTAAAGATACTCTTATAACTCAACTTTGTAGCGGCCTTCAATA
>BQNB010148725.1:0-12135 GCA_026074375.1 Tanacetum coccineum | reverse complement strand
TTTGCTTGATAAATTCTGGCCCCTAAACTAGCTATGTCAATTAATATTCAATCAGGACCAATTTGATTAATGTCCTTACCAAACTATCAATAAATAGATACTGGTATTTAACTAGATTTTTAATCCTCCAAAACGTAGACATATTGTCAAAAATACCCTTCTATAAATTCCAGATATTCCGATTTTAGTAAGATGTAAACATAATATAACTACCAAAGGGCATACCTAACGCGTGCACCATTTATGCACTTCTAATGCTTGAAAATTGATCTTGGAGAAGACCTAGCTCTCATTCACTACTTGGAAAAGGAAGGAGTATTTTGTTACACATCGCTTACATTTCAGCTTCCGTGAGTTTCATTAACAACTAATCAAATGGATTATATTTCAGCTAAAAAACGCCACACCAAATAAGGTCAAAAGAACTCATTATAGAAGAAAACATGAATGGGTCAAACAAATTGCAAATCACCCGAAGCACTCAAATGCATAAACCATATAAACCATAAAGTTATAGTTCTTGCAAATATATTTAACACGTCAAATCTATTAAACAGTCATCCAAAATGCACTTGGGACTGCTACAACTTGCGGGTTCTAACACTACCAGGTTCCAATTTGTTATGCAACTCGCCCTACCGGTTCAATTTGCCACTACCAAAATACCCACATAGAACTATAAATTCAGTTCTGATTTTATGATTTATGAGCATGTGTGGAGACATCATACCATGTTATGTCTTCCGGTTTTTTTTTTTTTAAACATACTACTTTCTAATCCCAAAACAAATGCAACAACACGCACTACACATGATAAAACTTGACAGCCACATTCTGCTCACGTGTTATATCATTGGTAGCAAGCAAAAGTTATCTTAACTTATTGAGTATAAGAAAACTCAAGATTCAGAGATCTGAAAGTAACCAGATTAATGACCTCCAGAAGTAGTTGGTGATGCATATAATATGGCTTCAAATGAAAAAATTTAGTGAAACATCGCTAAAATCCAAATTTTCATATAACATTTGCAGCGAAATCCACGTTCCTTGACCACTCAAGCATGTCCCAGCATGACAGCATGTTACTTTAACATTACATACATAGCAATGTCAATTCCATAGATAACTAGGATGCTTAGAGAACTATAATACCTGCCAATCAATATACCCCAGAACACGAGTTAGCCAATCTGCTCCGTACTTCATGCATCAACAATGCTAGTCAACTCAGCGACCTCTGGTTGTAGTCATCTTAAAAATCTGACCTAAGTAAATAATTTTAACAGAAAAAGAGAAGGAAGAAAGGGGGAGGCAACAAAATAAAAATAGAAAAGAAGCAAGAAAAAAAAAAGGAAAATAGAACCGAGTAAGGTAACAGACAATCTTATTATAACAGTCTATTACTTTAAAGTTGTGTTTTACTTCAAACAGCGCCAAACTCGAAAAGATTTCAATAATTGGGTGGTAGGCTCGACATCAAGAAGCCTGCCAGTGAGTACTAATGTTCAGCTCCATACCTTATATATACAATCAGATAAGGTAACCCAGCAAAATGGATCCGACAAACCGCCAAAAGAAACCAGCCAGCAACCTGCATGCGTTTAAATTATAATGTGGCCAACATGGGCTGCCAGCAGGTGGCTTCATTAAACCCAAAAGCCAAAAAAACTAGCCCAAAAATCAGTCAAAAAAACTAGGCTGGCCCAATTGGTTTTATTGATTTTTTTTTTAATTTGTTGGCACAAAATAGGGGGGAAAATGTTACAAAAGTACCGACTCATTCAGATAAAAAAATATCTGCGGTAACATTTTCGAATTGCATTAAACAGTGTCATTTTACACCATGAGACCAAAAAAATAAATTCGCAAAAAAAATAAAAAATAAAAAAAAATGATAAAAAAATTAAATTTTAACGCCCCGCAACAACGCGTAGGACATAAACTCATATAAGAAAAAAAACAAAATACTAAACATAATACTGAAAAAGTGAACCCGCACTATTAAATATGAGACCGACAAAATAAACTCGCACAAAATTAAAAAAAAAAAAAAAGAACTAATGACTCACAACAACGCGCGAAAAATTAACGCCCCGCATCAACGCGCGGGAAAAAATAAACCTGCACTATTAAACATGAGACCAAAAAAATAAACCCGCACAAAATTAAAAAAAAAATTAATTCCTCACAACAATGCGCGAAAAGTTAACGCCCGCAGCAACGCGCGGATAATTTTGCTTGTTAGTAATAAAGAATGTGATGTGACACAAAATAGCAAATCGTTATACTTTCATATTCAATACTCTATAAGTTAGAACTAATCAAAAAGGTCATCTCGATAAAAGATTGGTAAAGAACTCCCTAAGGATGCGGAGTAGTGACCATAATGTTTCATACATATTCAGCGTTTATGGTGAGGGTTGGTTAACCGTTCAAAAGTATGATAACTTCATAATCAATATCTCATAAAAGACTATATGTCGTTTGTTGGTTTACTTATTGGGGGATATATATGTACGCCCCCTACTTCACTCAATTGTACCCCCCGGTTTATTCCGGTTTTTTTTTTTATGTTATTTAATTTTTTTTGTATATTTATAATTTAGTATAAGTTATAAATACTGTGACACGAGAATACAAACGTGAACGAAAAATATAAAGTTTAAGCAGGTTCACAAGTGTAATAAACTGTCAAAAAAGTACGGAACATAAACTGATAAAAAACTGCGTTTCACTTAAAAGGGGGGTACAAATAGGAAATCTTTTTGTTTATAAGCCTCATTTGTTATTTTTTTTTTTGGTACTTTTATGGTGGTGGGGCGCAGGAGGTCGGGGCGAGGGGGGGGGGGGGTATCCAATAGGGTAGTACCCTTACTTATTATCAAGTTTTTTAAACTTTTTGAGTGATTATTTAGAAGGGTGTTTGGGATTACGGTTTTGTGGGGTAGATGATTTGCTTATTGCGTTTGAAACTCCGCAAATAATTTTTTTTTAGTGTTTTGTAAACACCATGCCACAAATTTGACTTATTCACGTTTTAAGCTTGTGCAAACGTGGTTTCACAACCGCATGTAGATACTTACTTTTTGCAATCGTGATTTTGACTTTTGTTCTCAATTGACATTAATGACTAATGTAGCCCAGTCATTCAACTCACACGTGGCCTAGTCTATTTATTGTTAATATATATTACATGTCTATTTTTGTCATTTTAAGAATTAAGTTGTATAATAATTTGTTTTGCCAAACACTAAAAAAACTGATTATCTGATTATTGCGATATCAAACATCATAATCAAATCCAAACACTATGTTTTAGAATCACGTTTTGCAATAGCTGATTATCTGATTATACTAAAGAGCATGACACTATTTTGTCTTTTTCTATGCTACAGTACCGGGTTTTTGGGCTTTCATTTTGGCCCAGTTTTTTGGGCTCCCACTTTGGGCCGGCCCAGTTGGTATTTTTTCTTTTAAAAAAAAAAATTGTTGGCACAAAAAAAATGGGGGAAGAAAAAAAATATTACAAAAGTACCGATTTATTCAGATAAAAAATACCCGCGAAAACATTTTCGATACCTAATAGCTTTAAAATAATCGACAAAGTCACAAACGTACAACTCTAGATTGCATTAAACGGTGTCATTTTACGCCACTAAAAATCATAAGCCAAAATGTATAACACATATATTTAAAAAAAAACCTATAGCCAAAAAAAAAAACCTTTAAACATGAGGCCCAACACATAAGCCCATAAAAAAAACAAACTATTAAACATGAGACCGAAAAAATAAACCCGCCCAAAATTTAAAAAAAAATTAATAAATAAATTATTCGCCGCTGGTCTATCGAGAGGGAACGAGGAATTCTCAACAAAAAAAGCGCTCACTGAACTAAACGTGAAAGTCGTTTTCTACCTATTTAATCCAGCCCAAACTAAAAAAAAAAAAACCTTTCTGCTGGCCAAAATAGGAAGAAAATAAAAGCTTTACAAAACGGACCCTTACTATTTACGTCTTTTTCATATACTAAACTTTATTTATCAAATATATAATACATATTACTGATTTATTCAGATCAAAAAATACCTGTGGAAAGATCTTGAAATTACGGACAAAACGAGCATAATATTGCAATGCTTCTGACATATGCACGATTTTATAAAAAATTTTGAAGTTTAATATAAATAGAAAACAAAATTTACAAAACGTACCCTCAACTCTTAACGATTTTTTTTAAATAATAAACTTTATTACTTGAGGCCCAACGTACTAAACATAATATAACCCGAGGCCTAAAATAGCACGAAATAGAACACACGTGAAATACTTTTAAAAACCATACGCCCGCCGCAACGCGCGGGCCAAAAACATGCTTGTTATAGAAGAAAACATGAATGGGTCAAACAAATTGCAAATCACCCGAAGCACTCAAATGCATAAACCGTATAAACCATAAAGTTATAGTTCTTGTAAATTTATTTAACACGTCAAATCTATTAGACAGTCATCCAAAATGCACTTGGGACTGCTAGAACTTGCGGGTTCTAACACTACCAGGTTCCAATTTGTTATGCAACTCGCCCTACCGGTTCAATTTGCCACTACCAAAATACCCACATAGAACTATAAATTCAGTTCTGATTTTATGATTTATAAGACATGTGTGAGACAATCATACCATTTATGTCTTCCGGTTTTTTTTTTTTCTTAAACATACTACTATTCATAATCCCAAAGACAAATGCCAACAACGACAGCCTACATACATGATAAAACTTGACAGCCACATTCTGCTCACGTGTTATATCATTGGTAGCAAGCAAAAGTTATCTTAACTTCTTGAGTATAAGAAAACTCAAGATTCAGAGATCTGAAAGTAACCAGATTAATGACCTCCAGAAGTAGTTGGTGATGCATATAATGATGCTTCAAATGAAAAAAATTTAGTGTAAACGTCGTCAAAAATCCAAATTTTTTCATAGCATTTGCAACTAAATCCACGTTCCTTGACCACTCAAGCATGTCCCAGCATGACAGCATGTTACTTTAACATTACATACATAGCAATGTCAATTCCATAGATAACTAGGATGCTTAGAGAACTATAATACCTGCCAATCAATATACCCCAGAACACGAGTTAGCCAATCTGCTCCGTACTTCATGCATCAACAATGCTAGTCAACTCAGCGACCTCTGGTTGTAGTCATCTTAAAAATCTGACCTAAGTAAATAATTTTAACAGAAAAAGAGAAGGAAGAAAGGGGGAGGCAACAAAATAAAAATAGAAAAGAAGCAAGAAAAAAAAAAGGAAAATAGAACCGAGTAAAGGTAACGAGACACTCTCATAAAACCAGTACTATACATAAAAGTTGAGTTTTTACTTTCAACAGACCAAACACTAAAGTGAATTCAATAGATAGGGTTAGTAGGTGCTCGACATCAATAATGTACCGCCAGCCGAGTACTAAAGTCGCGCTACCATACCGGTTATGAATATCAGTGCGAGCAGCGCGCGAGGTCAGAGCGACCCACGGCAAAATGGATCGCGACAAACCGCCAAAAGAAACCATCCAGCGAAGCGCGAGCCGAGCTTTTAAATATAATGATCTCTACCGCCCCCCGTCAGCGATACCATGGTAAGGGAGGGAATTTCCGCTAATTGCTTAAAGAAAATGAGTGTCACTCAAAGAAAACTACATATCATACACAGCTTGCGAATCACATAACACAAAAATCATAGACATAAGGCACCAGATCGCACACATGTTATCTATATATCTAGTTAACAAATCATAGAAACAGCAAGCAACTAGCAGAATAAACTAATAATATTTCATTAAAATAACATCAGTTCAGATATCACTACCTAGATATGGAGGTAGTAATAGAACATACATTAAGCTGATTAAGTCGCTAAAAATATAGCACTGCAGACTCCAGTTACGGTTGCAGAAAAGTTCTTCAAACATTTATACCAATTAAAATCAGCGGAAAGAGTGAAGCCAGCATAAAAGCCTGTTAAACCTGCAAAAGAAACAAAGAACATTTTTATTCTACAGAGCCCAAAGATCGAGATAACATTCTGACTTCTGGGCGCCAAACAGATAGAGAATCTTCAGTGCGGCAGGCAGATCCAGAACCAATCTCTTCCCACAGAATCCAAATTTCATGAAACACCATACTCGTCAACCACTTTAAATTACGCAGACAGTTACACAGTTCATGTCATACTTCTTCGGCAGTCGCCTCAGCAGTCTTGTGGTCCCTTTCAACATCTTTATAAATTTCAGACTTAAATCGGTCACTTTCAGCGTCAGGTGAAGGAAATGATGATCCATCCTCTTTAAAATCCATTGAATTGTTCATTTTAACATCACCAGACAAAACAGGCCCATTCTCATGATCCACCTTTTTACCTTTACCACTGTCTAAATACCCATTGCCCAATGGATTATGTTCTGCTGATTTAGACCTTGAACGCCTTCTGTGTTTCGATTCGTGTTCATCTGAGCGTCCTTTGTGATGCTTCCGATCAGGGGACACCGACCTAGACTGCCTTCTACCATGATACTTTGACTTTGACTTATCCTTTCTGCTTCTATCAGCTTTATCAATCGAACGGTGGTTATCTTCTGGATTCCTACTCCTTGACCGTCTCCTGAGCTTTGATTTACCTTCATCCGAAGTTCTAGTGCGACCGTGATGCTTATTTTCTACTGAAGGCGACCTACTTCTATCAGTTTTATCGACTGAACGGTGATTAACTTCCGGACTTCTAGTCCTGGACCTTCTCCTGCGCTTTGATTTACCCTCATCTGAAGTTTTATTGCGAGAGTGATGCTTATATTCTGCTGAGGGTGACCTAGACCGCTTACGATCCCTTTGTTTCGCGTCACTTAATTTATCACCAGAACGGTGCTTGTTTTCCAACGATTTAGATCTCGAGCGCCTCCGATCACGACGTTTTGATTGTTCATCCTTGTTGTCATTTATCTTGTCATTAGACCGATGCTTTTCATCCAAAGACCCTGCTGAGGGTGACCTAGACCGCCTACGATCCCTTTGTTTCGTGTCACTTAATTTATCACCAGAACGGTGCCTGTTTTCCAACGATTTAGATCTAGAGCGCCTCCGATCACGACGTTTTGATTGTTCATCCTTGTTGTCATCTAACTTGTCATTAGACCGATGCTTTTCATCCAAAGACCCTGCTGAGGGTGACCTAGACCGCCTACGATCCCTTTGTTTCGTGTCACT
Organism: Tanacetum coccineum; assembly: GCA_026074375.1. Lineage (NCBI taxonomy): Eukaryota > Viridiplantae > Streptophyta > Magnoliopsida > Asterales > Asteraceae > Tanacetum > Tanacetum coccineum. The sequence continues at coordinate 4,873 of BQNB010148725.1, read as the reverse complement.
TAATTTATCACCAGAACGGTGCTTGTTTTCCAATGATTTAGATCTAGAACGCCTTCGATCACGACGTTTTGATCTTTCATCCTTCTTGTCATCTATCTTGTCATTAGACCGATGCTTGTCATCCAGAGATCCTGACCTGGAACGCCTTCTGTGCTTGTCTTTAGTTTGATCATCAGTTCTTGGTGATGACCTATTTCCACGATGACTAACTGGAGATCTAGAAGTGGCGCGTGATGATTTTTTTAACCTATGGGCCGGGCTTTCGTGACGACGTTTTGGAGAGTCTGAACCATCGCGGCGAGATTTCCTAGCAACCGGGCTCAAACTCCTGCTCCTATTCCTCCAAGAGTGACGATCATTTGATCTGCCATAATCTCGTCTCCTACTTCTGTCACTACCATCCCTTGTGTCCCTAAAAGAGCGCCTGTCATACTCATAACTGGAGTAAAGGCGAGATCTTACTGGTGACCTGGATCTATAGTCCCTTACACGACGAGGCGGTGGAGAATAAGATCGAGATCTCCGCCACCTTTGATAATTAATAGGAGACTTCGATATTGACCTCGACCTTGCAGGGACCGGAGAAGGTAACCTAGGAGCACTCAGATACATCAGATATTGCGAAAAAACAGAGACAATCGTCACCTTTTGTAAGATTAGATATGAAGAATGCAGTATCCATTTTATAAAAATTAGGAGATTTTAGGTTCATTATTATTGTATGTCAATTCAATTTTTATAAACATATTATTGTCAGGTCAATGTCTTAGTATCTCTCATAGCAACCCATAAGCTCAGCAAGAACAACTAATGACAACATATGAATCATGAATACCTGGGACTTTTAGCTGATTCGTCTTCATTTCCAATTATCCCTTCAGCTTTTAGCTTCATACTTATTTCAGCAGCTCTGGCCGCTGCCAATTCTGTTGCAGTCTTCATAGTTGCTGCTCGATTAGCTGCCTGTTGAGCATTCATGGTTTGCTGCATTAAAAGAGCCTGCTGAAATTGCATTTGTTGCATTGCAACAGCTTGTTGCATCACCATTGGCAAAGAAGACGAACCAGAATTTGCAGGTTTCGGAGGCAAAGACTTTGCCATTTCGACATTCAAAGGGCGTCCTAAAACGTCCATGTTATTTAGTGCCAATGCAGCAGTAGCTTCTTCAGGTTTTGAGTATTCTATGTATGCAAAATGCTTAGAATCGGTGATACTACAGTCAATAACTGTGCCACAAAAAGCAAAAAACTGTTTCAGCTGATCCGCAGTAAGCAGTGGACTGAGGTTACTAACTTGCAGAGTTCTCTTCAGAGAATCAGCCTTTGCTGCCTTATCTTCTGGCCCTGACAAGAAACAAGTAACAAATATTGAGCCTTTAACCATTTCAAGAACTAATTTAACTCTTACTATTATACTTCCAAAAAGGAGAACATTTGATGACGGATATTCAAAAGATAAAGGTTGTCATTTGTACACCTACATTTTTGCAATACACCATTAAATAAAGAGTAAATTGCATAAATCGTCCTTAAAGTTTGGCCAAATTGCATGTTCGTCCCAAACGTTACGAAAATGCAAGGATCGTCACTGTGAGAAACATTTGGTGCAAGTATCGTCCCTGTGGGGAAACCTTTGGTGCAAGTATTGTCATCGTCCCTGTGAGAAACATTTGGTGCAAGTATCGTCCCTGTGGGGAAACCTTTGGGCAAACCTTTGGTGCAAGTATCGACGATCCTTGCACTTTCGTAACGTTTGGGACAAAACAAGCAATTTGGCCAAACTTTAAGGACGATTTATGCAATTTACTCATAAATAAATGGTTTTGACTAATTTACCCTTCACCAAAAAAAGAGAAGGTCAATCCGTCAATAAAACGAAGTATAAAGTTGGTAAAAGCATTATTTTAGTGGTGTATGGCAGAACAAGATGGTGTACAAAGCATCACCCAAAGATGAAGTCAAAGAATTAGATACCAGAAGGGCCTTTCGAAGAGTTAGCTTGAGCACTAGAAGCGTGTGCTTGAAGCGCTTGAGCAGCAACAATGGCCTGTGCAGCAGCCATTGCAGCAGCAGACGGTGCCATTGGTGCTTGACTAAGAGTTCCCATTGTGCTTGTGGAAGCCAAAGCAGTCATCAGCAAACTATGTGGCGGATGATTAAATTTGCAATCAGTTTTGACACATCTTCCGTTTAAATATTCTCTGCAAACTTCCCCAAGAGATGCTCCAATCCCAGGTAGCACTACCCCACCCGAGCCGCTATGAACAATACCAGGAATCATACCAAGCAGTCCAGGAAATGCCCCGGAAACAGAACCAGAGTAATTTGGCATGTTTGGCATTGTCTGGTTAACCATATTTGGGTAATTCATTTGCGGAGCAAAACCAAGAAGCCCTCCTGTAGTTGTGCCTGATAATGACATCAAAATCTAAATAAGTTAGCATCAAGTTTATTTTCAACAAATAGATACATTTACAGCTACATTAATCAATGTAGAAACAATAGAAACCAAAAGGATCAGATATACCTGCGCTAAAGAAAACTGGAAACGGGCTTCCCATGATTGGCCTCCCATCACACTCAACACTCAACATATAGTTCCCTCTTTTTGGAACCACATAAGTTACCGTATAACTCCCATCACCCATATCCTTAACAATCCCTTCCTGTGCAGACCCTCCAACACCCACCCCAGGAGAAACCTTCACCTTCACCTGCGCTCCACCATTCGGCACTTTACGACCATCTGAATCCTTTGTAACAACCACAAACGAAGATGGTGCACAGGCAGTCCCACCCGCAACACCAGTCCCGGCAGCCGTACACTTGGATGGGTCCACCGGCCCAATAGGCTTATTAGTCAAATCCTCTTCCTCATCGCCGTCACTATCTGATAAAGCAGCAGACTCTCGAGGCTTCTCAACATCCTTAAAAGTAGCTTCAAAAGCTGCCTTCGCCGCAGCGTCTTTCTCAGCTTCACTTTTGATTTTCGCTTCTTCTGCTTGCTTCACCCATATTGGTTTCACAGCCACCAAGTTACGATCAGCCATATAAACCACAACCAATAATTCTACAATCTGTCAATCTTACTAAACCAAGTCCTGTTATAGTATCAACAAATCAATCAACAACCGATAAGCTAAAAAATCAACACAAATCAATAAATAATTACCAAACGGGCCAATACTTCATAACTCGGTGTTATCCATGTTAAATTACAGTCGATCCGATTTGAAACCCTGAATGACTAAATCTAACATATATCAATTGATAGTTCACAATAACTAACCAATATGCTATAAATTTGATGTTATCCAGGTTAAATTACATCAATTCAAAACCCTAACCGTCACAAATCAATCAACAACAACCAATAAACAGATGAGAGTGAGTCTTTGACTCGGACGTACGCAGCCTAACCGAAGTAGCCCGTGACTGTTTACGACCCTTTCCCTAGCCACCCCACATGTATACCTAGTGAGATTTGAACGATAGACCTTTTGTTATGAGGTTAGGTGCCAATAACGAACGAAAAAGTTACGCATTTGATGTTAGTCGCTCAATTGATCTAAAGTCAATTTCAATCAATTCAAAACCATAACTCTAACAAAAATTATCAATAAAGAACCAACACGTCATAAACTTGATATTTTTAAACTAAATTGGCGTCTGTTAATCTCGAAACCAATTTCATAAATTCAAAACCCTAACTTGAACATATATCAACAGGGAAATTCATCGAATAGTAACCAAGTTTGAGTTTTGTTACTCGTATTAATAAAACCACCAAGAGATTCAATAATGTGAAATTTTCGAAATTTAAGTGACCTTGATGGAGCACTTTTGAAAGTTTGTTACTACTTCGTGACTTGTTTTTCTTTTCCGCGTTGCAGCAAAAGTTGGTTGGGAGTAGTTATTATCAGGGGCGGGATTCATATGGTACAATATTGAAACGTGGATGGTTTTATGATTAATATAAAGTTTGAGTGACTTAATCGGAACACTAGTGAAAATTGATTACTTACTATTACATGACATTCTCCCTATTAGGGCTCGAACCGAGCCGAACCAACTCGATTCGGTTCGGTTTATACGGTTTAAATGTCTTTTTCTCGGTTTTGGCTCGAACCGAACCGATCCAAGCCGAATAGAAACCGAAAATCATAAATACATAGAATCGAAAACCGTACCAATTAAGGTATTCAAAACCCTAACTCTAACACAATTCAAATAAGCTATCAATTCGACGTTATATTACTAGCATTTAATCTATTCCATCAATTCAAAACCCTAACCCTAACCCTAACACAATTAATTAGATAATTGCGGTCAAAATCTATCTCATCAATTCAAAAGCTGCTAATTACAAGGTATGAATTCGATTATCTGAAGCTCAATTATTATCAAAATCAATTACACCTATTGAAAAGCACAACTTAATTGGATAAATTAATAATGAAATTAAACAATAAGGTTTATATTATCAGTTGATGAATTTAAACAGGGAGACTTACGGTGGCCGGTGACGACGGCGGCGGAGTGTTTGGTTTAAGAGATTGGTTTCGAGATTTTTTTTGGAAGATGTGATTATAATATAAGGGTTTTTATAGGCAATGACATTTGTTATTAATCATTATCAGGCCCACAAATAACTGCTGTAACACACAGCCTGATGTCTCCACCTTAACATGTGCCCCTGGGGCACATGTTAGAAAAACCCATAATATAAAGGCTACGTTTTTTTTTAAATCGCATAAAAGTGTATTATACTTTAGGTCAATTTGAATTTAATGTACTCCACTTTTTTTTAATTTAATGTATCAAACTTATTTTTTAAGCAATTTAAGATTTTTTTTGACTTTTTAAAAGCGATT
>BQNB010148724.1:0-13435 GCA_026074375.1 Tanacetum coccineum | reverse complement strand
TTTTTATATAATGTTGGTTGAAATTAGGTTTAATTTTGTGGGTTTTGATTAAAATGCAGGTGTGAGATGTCTGGACCGCTAGATCGATTTGCGAGACCTTGTGAGTCTTTAATTCTTGATTTCTTGATTTTTGAATTTGAATTTGGGTGTTATTTTCGGCGAAATTTAGGGGTTTTTTTGGGGGGTAATCATGTTTTCGATCTTTTTGGCGGACTAATTCACGTGTTGAACCCACTGCCACATAGACTCAAACCAGGTAAAGCTCTTGCTTTTCAGAAGGTTGGCGTGGCCACTTCCAGGTTGTTTGTACCTTAGCAGAAATTAGCTCTCACATTTTATAAACTTATATAAGCCAAAAAGTTTCAAAATAAGCCACAAAAAGTGAGCTTTTGAAAAATAAGCCCAAAACCAAATGAGCCATAAGCCGGCTATATAAGCCGAAACAAGCACCTCCTTAGTGTGATAGTCACAAGTTTTTTTGCCACTAGGCAACCCGTTTGGGATTTTATTGATGTGACTTGATTTGTATAAATAGTTTTTGCGAATGTGTTGACATGAGTGGTGATTTATTTGGGTTGGGATTTGGGCATTAGCGAAAATGTTTTTCTGGGGCCGTGAAAGGGAGGGATTTTGTAAAATTTGTGCTAGGTTCATAGGAAACATATGGACATTGCCTGATGGGGGGTACTTGGGGAAGGGTGGCATTCAGGTCCAAAATGGGTTTATTTTCTGATGTGTTGACTTGTAAAAAGTGAAATTTTTGGTCAATATAGAAGTTTGGAGGGTTGTGATGTTCAATTATTGCTGCTAAATTTGTTCTTATTATTGAGGTGATAGTTTATCACTGTATGTTGTATTATTGGAAGATTGTGATCATTTTGATATATGGACTAGAATCTTAAATCAAATAAGGCGACAAAACTGATGCTAGTTACTGTACGTAGACATGTCATTTCAAACTGAAATTTCTTAGTGATGCATATAGACAAGTTTCTCAGTTGTTAAAAGTGGAAATGTTGATTAATGCTTCGAGTAGATCACTCAATGGCAAAATATAGGCTGTTAAATGCTCGTTGATAAAACCTTGCTCCTAGTGGATATCCCATTTGAGATTATATCCAGATCAGGAAAGACGATGCTTTACTGTTGATTTAAAGTTATGAAAATTCTTTGCTCTTAATATAAGTATACTGAATTATATTCTGCAGTGTAACTTGTGCTAGTCAATCTGTCTGCCATAAAGAAATAAGTTATGTATAGGACTGATTCTGTGTATTGTTTACAGTTAGGCATATGACTTTTTAATCTGAGTTCATAAGAAATCATTGCTGAATATGTTAGAAAGCGTCTGGGAAATACATTCTTATACTTTAGCTATTTTATAGGCTTTGAGGGGTCGTCAGGCAATGATGAAAAATCAGACAGAAGAGAACGAAGGTCTGATTTTGAAAATTCTGAGGATGAGAGGAGAACAAGGATCGGTTCATTGAAAAAGAAAGCACTCAATGCATCTAGCAAGTTCAAACATTCTCTCAAGAAAAAGAGCAGTAGGAGAAAGAGCGATCCTCGAGTCAGCTCTGTGTCCATTGAGGATATTCGAGACGCAGAGGAGCTACGGGCTGTTGATGTATTTCGACAAGCACTAGTTTTGGAAGAATTGCTACCAGAAAAGCATGATGATTATCACATGATGTTGAGGTACTCTTGCTTCTCCCTTTGTGTTTTTGTCTATGATGTTCAATAAATGAGTACTTGTAGAATTGGAAACAAATATTCTTCATAATTTGTATAGTTAAGCTGCATGATAGAGGACTACTTCATTCGCCCCTTGCTGCACATAGTAAGATCTGATTGTTTTGGCCTGACCATAGTGCTTGTGAACCAAATAATAAAAGCAGATGCTAGATTTCTGTTGGTTACACCTAATCCACGACATAAAAACTCTATTGGTTTTGCCATAGTGTATCGTAGCATGGTAGGCTGGTAGCGATAGCAGGTTATTGATATGTGCCAATTAGATGATCTATATTAGTTTTACGGTTTTACCATAGTGTATCTTGACTATTATATTTACTGACAAGCTCTTGTAAGCTCTTTACACAAAATTTTCTCATCTAAGGTCAACCATTATCTGATTTAGTGTTGTCTAGGATGATATCAGCTTTAATTTACTGATTGCCAGTCTGCTACGGGGTACTACCTAGATGCTAGATGCATCTATCAGACTTGTTTTACAATCTTTTGACAAATTTAAGATTATTTTTCTATATGTTTTTAGGTTTTTGAAAGCAAGGAAGTTTGATATCGAGAAAGCAAAGCATATGTGGGCTGATATGATCCAGTGGAGAAAGGAATTTGGTACTGACACAATCATTGAGGTAATTAATTTCTCTAACATCATTGATAAGTCCACGTTGTTTGTCTCTAACATGTTCATGACTAGTTACATGCATAATTTGCTATTCTCATTGCCGTCCCACGCATTGATGTTACCTTCTACTGAAATATTGATAGGAATTTGAATTTAAAGAGCTGGACGATGTTTTGAAGTATTACCCGCATGGTAATCACGGAGTTGACAAAGAGGGAAGGCCTGTCTACATTGAAAGATTGGGGAAAGTTGATCCCAACAAACTCATGCAAGTTACAACCATGGACCGTTACATAAAGTATCATGTGCGTGAGTTTGAAAAAAGCTTTGCTTATAAGTTTCCTGCTTGCTCAATTGCTGCAAAAAGGCACATAGACTCGAGCACAACAATTTTGGATGTTCAAGGCGTGGTATGTAACAGTTCTCCTGTAAACCTGTATCTCGAGTTATATGATGATGTGTCATTAACTAAATAGACAATTTTGATATTTTTTAGGGATTGAAGAACTTTTCTAAGAGTGCTCGGGAGCTCATAATGCGGCTACAGAAAATTGATGGCGACAATTACCCTGAGGTAAGATCAATGTCAGCTAATCATTTGCATCGTTCTTTAGATCATATTATATTTTTATAACTAACTACTTGGTACTACAAATTTCTACAGACGCTCAATCAAATGTTTATTATCAATGCCGGTCCTGGTTTTAGATTGCTTTGGAATACTGTAAAGTCATTTCTGGATCCTAAAACAACTTCAAAGATTCATGTAAGTTAACATGGCACCCTCTTAAAAGAATTGCATGCTTCCTTTATAAGCGTCTTATTAAATACCTCTCTGTTTTGTTTTATCTGTCCTCAGGTTCTTGGATGCAAATACCAGAATAAGTTGCTTGAGATTATTGATGCCAGGTAGCACTTAATACATATTGCTAAGTACCATATAAAATGGCCAATTGCTTTATAATATTTTTTTTTCAGCAAACGTATTGTATACGAAAAATACATTACAAATTTTTTCTGATATCACCTTTTATTTATAAGGGAACTATGTTAAAATTCTTGGACAATTGTGCAGTGAATTACCGGAATTTCTTGGGGGCACCTGTACCTGTGCTGATCAAGGGGGCTGTCTATTGTCCGATAAAGGGCCATGGAAGAACCCTGAAATCTTGAAGGTTCTTAAATGCTTTAAGCACTTCTATATTATATTTGCTATCTTGTATATACTTTCATTACTAAAATTTTCTTCACTTGGGACTTTGGTATTCAGTTGGCTCTTAATAGTGAAGCACGGCGTGCCAGGCAGGTGGTTAAGGTTCTAAACAGCGAGGGAAAAATTGTTGCTTATGCTAAGCCTCATTTACCCATGGTTAGATGCTTTGAACTGTTGCTACAGAGTATTTGCTTGTGGTTACTTTATTTTCCCATCAACTGTTTAACATTTTATTTTGTTATTCTTTTGAGCAGCTAAGAAGCAGTGATACATCCACTGCCGAGTCAGGATCAGAAGCTGAAGATATTGCATCCCCAAAAGCAATATTGAATTATTCTCATCTTAGATTGACCCCTGTTCGTGAAGAAGTGAGTGTTCAGTTTTTTCTTGTGCTGTTAATATTCTGTGCTTGTGAAAACTGACATCCATGTAAAGGTGATCGTCCTATGGAAATTGGAACTCAGTTGGACAGCACTTTCCCTAAAAATTGCCACATTTCTTCCTTTGGCATTTTCGAGGTTAAGTTTACAAGTTCAGCCCATTATGCTGATGTGAAAAGTGATGGTGCTTATCTTGCCACGAGATTCCCCAGTTTTTTCATATCCAAGACATCTGAAAATTTGTCAGACCACTTTTCTAACTATGTCCCAAGCCAAACTTTTGTTTTTATCATAACTTGGTGACTATTTGTTCGTATATAGGCTAAGGTGATTGGATCTACAAGTTTTGCTGGTCAGTTCTCTGGATATGATGAGTATGTTCCCATGGTCGATAAGGCTGTCGATGCTGTATTAAAGAAGCAAGCATCAATGCCAAAGCCATCCGTCCCAAAAGGTTAGTGATGTAATTTTTTTTATTCAAGAACAGTGTAATGTTATTTATCTGTAGTTGTCCAAGGGTGCCTAAGAGACTGATTAGAGATGGTTAAATACTTAAATGGGTGGGTCGAGCGGTTGGGTATTTGGTTAAAATGGGTCGTTTTTGTATGGTTTGACCCAAGACACGTCTATTTAATTTGTTATTAATAACTTTTGTGTTGTATGCATTTATAATGCACCTTGGACTTTTGAACCGATTTCATTGCTGGGATGTTTTTCATTTTACCCATTTAACATTATATTGGTATGCTTACAATCTTATTGCTACAAGATAATAAATTGATTCGAGTTATTGATTCAGGCATACCTCTTGAGTCAGCTGCTCAGGAGCTACCAAAAAGACTTGATGCTCGAGTCATGGCATTTTTTATGGCTTTCTTCATGACCCTATACACACTCTTCCATTCGACATTGACCTGCGTGACTAAAAAGCTTCACTATGTCTCATCTGAGGATGTTCAACACACGGCCACCGAAGAACTTCCCCCTCCATCTGCAACACCTTCAATTGCAGAGACAGAACTTGTTTCATCTGTTTTAAAGAGACTAGGTGAACTTGAAGAAAAGGTGGACACACTCAAAGATAAGCCATCTGAGATGCCTTGTGAGAAAGAAGAATTGCTAAATGCTGCAGTTTGCCGTGTTGATGCCTTGGAAGCTGAACTAATTGCTACCAAAAAGGTAAATTAATGCACATGGCTATATCCCTTTTTGATTCCTCTGGACGTCATCTATGTCTAAAACGATCTTGCTCGCAGATGTGGTTTTCAACTAGTAATGTAGTAATGCAGAACATTCTTTAATACCTATTGTCATGATATACTTTCTCATAGGAGCGTGTCGTGAAGCAACCGATAGCGTTACTTATTAGGCTTGATTTGCTTCTGTTTGTGCAGGCACTTCATGAAGCTCTGATGAGGCAAGAGGAGTTGCTTGCTTACATTGACAGACAAGAGGATAAAAAGTTCAGGGTAAGTTGCTTCTGCAAAAGTATTTACTGCTTTTTATGTTTTGGTTTTGGGATAAATGGTTGATACAATGTGTTGGTTTTATGTAATTGCAGAAAAAGAAATCTTGCTGGTGAAGGGCATGGGGTGTGTTTGCTTCTAGCAGTGTTTGTTGGTATATGCGTGTGACTTGCGTCGTTAATCTGTTAACAGTTGAGTGTGAGGTTTATTTTGTTAATACTGAGTTAACTTTGAGAAGGAGACGAAAATTTAAATGGTTTTGTTTGTTTGGAAAGTGGTTTGTTTCATACTATTGTGAATTGTGTTTGTGTTTGTGCTTGGTTTTTAATAGACACATTTATGCGACATGGTCTCCACAATGGACAAATCTTTGTTGCGTTTTATATCATGTATTAGAAGTCACGTATCTTAGTTGTTTAAAAATTTGATCTATGTAAAATTCTTATCCCGTAGTCTTATTTGGCCTTTTGCTATCAAGAAAATAACACTGCGTATTCGAATTAGTTTTCCTGGCACTCTTATTTTGGGATCTTGCCAGTGTCTTTGTTGTTAGGCTAACGAGTTAGAAAGATGAGATTATTTACTTTTAGGTTTGAATCCGATACTTTTAGCCGATGACGCATATTTGGTACTACATGTAGGGCGAAATCGTGCAGAATCTTGACATTTTGAATCACTGTAAGTGAATGTTTGGAAACAAATTGTGGGTATGCAAATTAAGTGAAAGAGAAACAGTTATAAGCTGTACTCGCTTACTCTAACAAGAATGCCAATCTGTTAGTTGAACTTATAAACTGTGAACAATCCTAGATGAAGGTGAAAATGCATACACTATTTATAAAAGAATGCAAAACTGTAAATTGGTACACAAGTTTTGAATCGAGTGTTTATTCACAAAGCAAAATGTGTGCGCTTGGACATCATTTAGGGGGGCGCAAAAAAATCAGCATTGCCACCATTTACACGATTCTCACCTTTCCTTCTACATTACCTTAATAACCACGTCGTTATCTTTGTCGCTTGTATGTTCAGAAACCAAATATATTCTTCTTTTTCTTTTTCTTTTCAAGGTAAGCTGCAAACTCTTGTTGTTGAACACGTGAGTCCTCAAGAGACTGCATCACATAACAAATTTTGTTAGAAACAATGGTATGACTTTCTTCGTCATTTTTACGCAGAAAATAAAGTTAATGAAGTTACCCTCTTGGTATGAGAAAGCTCAATCTCCAAAGACTCGATACGTTTCAATGCATTATTAAGCATCTCCTCTTTTTCAGGTGGCATCTCAATCGGTCTATTCGTAAGGATAATAACCTTTTCTTCCAAATCCCCCAAACGCTTCATCATGGAGAGATATTCCGCTGTAGAAATGCCTGGCGATTGTAGTTGGTAAGGATGGTCGGGCCTTTGCCTGATTGGCTCTTCATAAACAGGACTAGGGTAATGTCTGGTTTCTGAAAGCTTTTTGGGCATGTTTTTGGTCATACGGACCATCGTCATAACTCCCATCATAAAAGTCATCATACCCGTAAATATGTGGTTTCCAAACCCGTCACTACCTTCCTTGTAAGCAGCATTTAAATTGTAATAATCTGAATCAAGAGAAGAAAACCATTAGTTATTACCATGAAGTATTGTGGTGAGTCAGTATATTACTATTAGAGGTGAGTCAGTGTAATTTTATACCTTGTGGTCCAGGAACCTTCTGCACTGCTTTAGAATAATTTGTATCAACAGGTCTTTCAGCCACAGCTGTATGGCTTTTGGGTTCGTTTATTCTTGGGGTGCTTTTGTTTACCGGAGCCTGTGTATCCTGTTAGAACACAAGATCAAATTAGAATGCAATAATGTGTAGACTGGATGATGGAAATAAAGGGAACTTTGAGAGCATAGTGTTGTCCTAACTCATACACTTTAAACTTAAGTGAAATATTATTATGCTGTTTAGAATATGAATAAGGAGGTAACTTACTTCTTCATGAACAGCGGGTAGTTGTTGATGCTTGGTTTGCTCCTTCTGCATTCCCGAAGGTTCAACATCCACCTTGAAAGAACAACTAATGTTAACATTCCCGAAGGAAGAGCAGGCATCTACTGTATTTGGTTAACTATTATTTTCTAGCGGGAAATCATTGCTTATATAGGTGCAGATAAGAAATTTGTGTGTTTGGATAAAACTGCTTATTTGCTTATTTTAGTCTGAAGCAATCCCCTTAAACATACTCACTCATTTTAAGAGTTTAGGCAGATACGGACTTTATAGTAAGCAATCCCAAACACCCTCCAAGGAGAAAAATAAAACTATACAAGTGGTGGGAATCCTAAAAGAAAAGAAACGGGGCAATAATATGCTTTTAAAAAGACCAGCATGTCCTGAGAGAGAATACCTTGTTAGCAGACTGATCCTCAGAAATGGTTTTCTCATCTTGAATGTCAGATCTTGACGAACATTTGTGTTCACCATTGCGGACCATCTGAAAAAACAAACTAGAGTTAGATGATTATGGTGGTTGCAAGATGGGCAGGTCGTGCTCGTGTAACAGGTTGAGATGGATCATATTTAGTAAGGGTGATCTCATACATTAGCAACATACTTATCATGTTTCACATTGTTCATTATCCTTTGACGTGTATCAGTTTAATCATTAAACTTAGTAAAAACGTTCCATTCTACTCGATTTTGTGGTCAGAAAATAGCAACATATTTTTTTCCAATGGTCTATTTTTTCCAGAAGTGGAAAACTTTTTGTAAGTTTAATGACTAGAATGGTTTAAATAAAAGTATAATGAATTTGGAACATCTATATACTTTGAGTGACTATTAACCCGATATGACCCGTTTGAGGTAACACGGCAACTGAAATTGACCCATTCGTAGTAAATGGTTTGATTTGCAACTTATGAATATTTAGCTTGACGGAATATATATCTAAGATTCAGAAGTGGAAGACGCATTAGTAATCGAGTATAACCTTCATGATATCTGGATCTTGCCATGGGCCTTTATCAGATCGCATGCAACCACCTTTATCCGAACAGGTGCAGGTCCCACCCAAGAACTCTGGTAGTTCACTATTCACAGAGAAAGGATGCGCATATAAATATAATGGAAAGGATATGAAGACCATGCAGCATGTTTGACATATTTAGTATAAGTACCTGGCATCAATGATTTCCAGGAGCTTGCTTTGGAATTTGTTGCCTAATACCTATGCACAGAACCATTTTTTAGAATGAAATAAAAGGCGTAAGTACATATAAAGTTAGCGAAAGTTGTCAAACTCACTGACACGTTGTCACCTGCAAAAAATATAGTGTGTTCCACAAAAAGATAGTGTGGACTTACATTAATCTTAGATGTAGTCTTTGGGTCAAGGAAGGATTTAACTGTGTTCCACAAAAGCCTAAAGCCAGATCCTGCATTGATGATGTACATGCGGCAAAGAGTCTGCAAATAAAAGATAAATAGATAACAAGAAATAAAGCTTTTTTACTTTTTGGTGGAAACTATGAAGAAATATCCGTAATATAACTCTGAGTTTACAGACGATAAATACCTCAGGATAGTTGTTACCATCAATGTTCTGGAGAGACTGGATAAGCTCCCTAGCAGATTTGTTCATGCTTTTTAATCCCTGGATTTCAGAAACCATTGATTCACTTATTAGGTTTATAAGTTTTAATAACGGAAAAATAATGGCCAAAATTGGTATGATCTACTAACTCATGACTTACCACTCCCGAAACATCTAGAATTGTGGTACTTTGATCAATGTGTTTTTTAGCAGAAATTGAGCAGGCCGGAAATTTATCGATAAACGTTCTTTCAAACTCCATCACGTGGTACTTTAAATAACGCTCAAGGGTTGTGGCTTGCATGAGCTTGGTAGCATCGACCATACCAAGTCTCTCAATATATACAGGTCTTCCATCTTTATCAACCCCGTGGTGTCCTTGAGGATAGTATTGAAGGACTTCTCCCTTTTCTTTGAAGTCAAAATCCTAAACAAAAAAGAAAGCCCGTTAATGACCGGGTAGTATTAAGGCGTTTCAACTGAAAAGTATTGGAGTATGTTTATATACCTCCATGATTGTTTCTGTGCCATACTCCTTCCTCCAATTGATCATATTAGTCCACATCAATTTGGCTTTGTCATGTTCGTAGTTCCGGGCCTTTAAAAACCTGTATGATCATGTCAGACGTTGAGGATCAATGAAAACTAAAGCAATACTAAGAAATAAGTGTCGATACAAAGTTCCTCCATCAAAATATCGATAAGATACGTTACTGAAACAGTTATCATGGACCAATGACAATTAATGAATATCAGGGTGGCAAAATGGGTAGGTTGGGTAACGGGTCAAAACGTATGATTTTTGGTACATGTCGAAATATGATTATACAACTGATTGGTGCGTCAAATATGATTATACAAATGATTCTGCTTAAGTTGTTAGAGATAACATATAATCCAAACTGACTCATTCATAACTAAACAGGTCGAAATGGCCACCTAGAATGAATATATCTGCATTGAGTTGATACGTCGTTAGTATTGAAAAAAAGTACTTTTTCAGAAGCATTAGTAACCTTAATAGCGTGTGGAAATCATCATGCTTTGCAGGTAGTAAGTCTTCCGGGATCAAAGCTTGACGTAAAGCTTCAACTGCCTTTAAATCTTCCGCATCATGTTCATCCTCAACAACAACAGACATGACTTTACTGTTCCTCCTACTCTTCTTGGCGAAAGAAGTCCTAAACTTGTTGGACGCATTGATTGCCCTCTGCTTAAGAGAATTACGCCTAGCCTTCTTTTCCTCCTCAGAGTTCTCCAAATCGATTTTTTCCAAACCTGTTCAAAAACTTCCATTAGCAAAACAGACTTCTGCAACTACGCAAAACAAAGATTTTCAGTTTATATAATTTGAGAAAGTACATACTGGGTCGAACGGGGCGTTCAGGTCCGGACTCACTCATAATTGCAATAATAATAAATTTTTGTTAGTAGTGCCGAATCTTAACGCCCTTCCAAATGCCTGCAAATTATTAAAAACACGGTTAATCAGTACAACACCTTTGACGTATCTACAAGTTATCAATAATTTCATATATACTAATCATAGATTCTATAAACATTAGAATCATCACATGAAAACATGATTAGTGAACTTTTTAAACTAAATTAATAAATTATCACTTTTCACATTGCATTGGTTAGCTAAACACATGCACATAAACACCTCCTAAGATACTAGAATGCCGAACCTCATTGTTATTCGAGTACTGTAGATTCACGCAGACAAATTCTTCGCCACGAATAGCGTCACACATTCCTTTATACATCGATTTGATTATTCATATTACATTTATACTATACTATAAATTTATCAAAACTCGATCAAGCAAACATATTACGAACAGCAACTCTACTCTCTAGCAATACATAAAACTTAACAGAAAGACAGAATCACATTACTAATAACAGAAATTCGGAACTGAATCAAACAAATACATTACAAATAACAGACCCTAAGAGCATGTAAACCTAATTTAATCTTATTTACAGAGTGAAATTCATCATTACAAATGGTTCATTGCTCATAACAATCTCATATATACACGGTTACAAACTGAATCAAAACTAACAGAATCTCATTCGTGGAGATAAAAATAAGGTTAGAGACTCATTTCTAATCGGTTTCATCATTCTGAAATGTGTATTGCTCATAACATTATAAACAATTACACAATTTGCAAAACAAACCCTAGGAGCATGTAAATTAAGTAAAACCTAACAAAATCTCATTCACCTAGCCAAAATATTCAACTGTGTAACAATTTCATCATTTCGAGCTGTATCATTGCTCGTAACATTCATACACAGTTACAAAGCAGAACTGATACAAACGAACACATTACGAAGAAAAAGCCCCAAGAACACGTAAAACCTAACAGAATCACATTCACATAGCCAAACTCATCAAATTCATCATTACATATCATTCCTCTAATAGAAAAAATCACACATTTTTCTCAACACAAACCCTAGGAACACGTAGAGTGCGTTTAGTTGGAGAAAAATTTCTTAATTTTCTATTTTCAGTTTTGTAAAAAAAAAGAAGGGGATTAAATTTTCCGCAAAACCTAGAAAACGTGTTTATGTGATGTGTTGGAAAAAGTTTGATTTGAACGCAATCTTTATTTTTCTTCTTTTGCACAAACATTTTTGTCGGTGTTTTCTTTCAACTAAACGCACCCGTAAAAACCTAAGAAAATCAAGAGCAGAAGAAAACGCGATACATATATTCCAGAAACAAAAGATGCATGGTTTAATGATACAACGTACGTACCAGCGATTAAAAAGAATCTGGCAGGACGTAATGGAGATCCGAATGTTGGTTCTAAAATCTCCTCCTGATGATCATGATTTCCAGATTGTTATATTTTTGGAAACAATCATGAATTGGAGTCTAGAGAAAGAAAACAAAAAGAAGAAAGGGAAAAATGAAAGAATTTTGGAAAATGACAGCCAACCAGCCACACTGGTTTTAATTTGTTTTTATAAATCTGTTAGGACAAAATATGGTTACCATTCATAAATATATAACATTGCCGCTAACATTTCAATCAGGGACGGACCCACGACATGAGAGCCGGGTGTGGCTTATTTTGAGTCACGAAGTGTATTTTGTTATCAAAAAGTGTCGATTTTTAATGTGTGCGTGCAACCCCCGACAATAACTTTTGCTACTTTATTTCTTTACGGTGCAACTTGAGTTTAGCTCAAAATTTCTTTATCATGCAAGATTTTAGTACTTCCGATGTGCAAACCCCTTCTGAAAAAAATTGTGCAACACCCTCATCACAATCCTAGGTCCGTCCATGATTTCAATTATTCTTTTCTTGCAATAAGTACATGCATACTTTAACACCTAGCTATACATTGAGACATTTCGAGCTTTTACTCAGCTGCTCGAGTTCGAATGTATAACGATCGACCCAAACTTGAGTTTATAGGTTGATTAATTTAGCTATAATTGCATAGTAAAGCCATTCGAATGTATATACATATTTTTCGCGTTAACAATTTAATGGTTCGGGACAAAATTGCATACTAAAGCCATTCGAGAAAAAATGTTATATATAAAATGTTACCACGTTCAACGTATTACTTATTTTTTTTAATATTTTCTCATTTACATACTGTTTTCTTCGTGAAAAATATGTATATACATGCATATAATTGTTAACGCGACAACTTTTAGTCCTTTAAAATTTTTAAAGCTTGAGTGATCGTCCACCTTACCGTCAAAAACGGCCTTGCATAAAACGACATTGGACTGAAATATTGTGATCCAAAGACTAAAGGTACGTATGTAAAATCTAATCAACCGACAGGAGATGTATTATTGGATAACATGGAACTGTTTATTTGACTCAATTATAGGGTACTTCTTCATGTGCTCCGAGTAGTGCATTTTGTTTATGTTTTTAGAGTGGATATGTTTAGGGTGCGTTTGTATACTCATCTCTTTTGGATTTAACTCTAGAAACCAAATCATGTGTTTGTTTTTAAACCAACAGCCAAGTATTTATCATAAAATCTAATGGTCTCACATTTTTTAAATCCCCACTAGCTAGTCAAATTTTATGTATTGGTGGGCCTAGGTTTTGTCTTTTATTATTTTAGCAACTATTTTCTTATAAATAAAATTTTAAAATAATTATTTAGTATTTAATATTTAATAATATATTTTCTCTTTTTTCATTTATTTTTATCAAATCCAAATCCAAATCTAAATTCAAATTCAAATTCAAATCATAAACCCATCTACGAACCAAACGGACCCTTAATGTATTCCCCCTGTTATTACATAAACGAGGTGGGTTTACCCGCGCTCTGCCGCGAAGCGCGGGAGACAAAGTGTGCAACGAATTGATGACTCCAATAGTGCGAGAGGGTATTTCGAAAAAAAAAGGAAAAAAGAATTTTTTTTTTTTTTT
>BQNB010148723.1:0-16261 GCA_026074375.1 Tanacetum coccineum | reverse complement strand
ATAAGTTAGAAGCTGTATGAAACTTGTAGAGTGCACATACTCATGGTTGATGGTACTTTGATGACTATTCATGTGTTTGTAGAGAAAACGTATCCACTCACCAAAGAAACACTTCAGAAGATGCTTAACTGGAAATTAGAAGCTGAAGCAGAAAGTTCTATGGCATTTGAGTTGCTAAAGTTTATCAAGACTCAGATTGAAGGAAAATAAAAGTGTGTTTGAAAGCATCCTCAGCAAAAGAAGAATTGAAGATCTAATCTAGAAGAAACTTAAGATTTAAGAGTAAATCACAAGTTTAGGGGAGGATTGTTGGGATTCTGAAGCTTCTACAAGTTAATACTGCTGGCTCAAGATTAATACTGCTAGTGAAGACTTAATGCTGTTAATGAAGATTGAAGAAATAAGTCTAAGTCTTTAGTACTGCTAGCTTTGTAGTTAGTACTGCCAGTACAATGTTAGTACTGCCGGTAATAGTTAGTACTGTTAGTTAGTATTAGTACTGCTAGTGTATTATTTTAGTACTGCTTATAAGATATGCATGAGATATCTTAGGAAAGGATACGCATGATCTTTATACACGTTTTGTAAAGCCCATTAGGGTTTCCTTGGTGTATAAAAGGAACCCTAGTCATAGTTAGTAAATATAGTTCTATATAGATCAATAGAGATCTATTAGCAATCATAGTTTTTGTAATTTGTAACCTAGGCAGATTCAAGTTATAATATAAAGTTCTTTTGTGATTCTTATTATTGTTCTTCTTATCATTATTGATTAGTTTTCGCATAATCAATAGTGTTTAGTCATTGTTTCACCATTGTTGCTTTAGATTTATCTAGAGTAACAAATCCTTTACAAGCTAAAGGTTAAAGATCCATTCAGTAAGGGATCCAACACCTTCCTTAACGGTTTTATCAATGAGGAGGTTTACGTGGCACAACCTTCGGGATTCATTGACTTCACAAAACCTAATTATGTCTATAGACTTAAGAAAGCTCTTTATGGTCTAAAACGTACGATCGATTAAAATCCTTTCTTATTAAATATGATTACTTTATAGGAATGGTAGATAATACACTCTTTACAAAAAAGAAAGACTCCAACATCATCATTGTCCAAATATATGTTGATGACATTATATTCGGATCAACTTGTCAAGAAATGTGTGATGACTTTGCCAAGATCATGCATGAGTATGATGGGGGAACTAAATTTCTTCTTAGGATTACAAATATAACAATTAGATGATGGAATATTTTTTAATCAATCAAAATATATTAAGGAAATGCTTAAGAAATTTAGACTAGAAGACTCTAAGCCAATAAAAACCCCTATATCTACCGAAACCAAACTCACGAGAGACGAAGAAGGTGAGTCCGTAGATAATACCAAATATAGAGGCATGATAGGTAGTTTATTATACTTAACGGTAAGTAGACCCGATATCATGTTTAGTGTTTGCCTTTGTGCATGCTTTCAAAAGGATCCCAAAACCTCTCACCTAGAAGCGGTTAAACGTATCTTCCGATATATTAAAGGCACTACGCATTTAGGATTATGGTATCCTAAGGGATCCAGCATAGAAATAATAGTGTATGCGGATTTGGATCATGCAGGAGATTACGTACATCGTAAGAGCACTAGTGGTGTTTGCACGTTTATAGGATGTTGCCTAACATCTTGATTTTCGAAGAAGCAAACCGATCTTGCCATCTCCACAACCGAAGCAGAATATGTAAGCGCCGGAAAGGCATGTCAATAAGCCATATAGATGAAACAAGTTCTCATAGACTATGGCGTTAGGTTAGATGACATCCTAATAATGTGTGATAACAAAGGGGCTATAGACTTAAGTAAGAATCCCGTCCAACACTCACGAACAAAACACATTAAGATTCGCCATCACTTCCTTCGCGATAATGTTCAAAAAGGGAATATCTCTATAGAAAAGGTCTCATCGGAAGACAACATAGCCGATATTTTAACTAAACCACTTAAACGTGAGCCATTTAACTACTTACGTCTAGGTCTAGGAATGATGGAATAAATTGATTAAGTTTTTCGGCATAATAAAGAAATGATTATCATCAAAGAACTGGTTGTCAAAAATCTAAGAAAAATTTTCTTAAACAGGTGGCGGCCCCCTTAATTCATAAAGGGTGGACCCCTTAATTTTAAGGGGATCGGCCAGACTTTAAGGGGACCACCCACCTGGCTAACTAAAATATTCTCTCTCTCTCTCTCTCTCTCTCTCTCTCTCTCTGTGTGTGTGTGTGTGTGTGTGTGTAGGTTTTTATTTTACACAAAAACATAAGATTGAGAAAAGTCTATAAGCAAACTTTTACAAATTCTTCTATCTAAATGCATATCTCATTATACATATATACAATAGTCCCAATCTATTATTTTCTAAAAATAATTTCTCACAACTAGGAGCACATGAAAATCAATTTTCATATATTGTTGAGATATGCTAAAAATATTTTTCACATATGCATAATGTTCTCTTACTTGGTGTCAAAATTATATAATCTAATATATATTTTCGACAATCTTGGTTGAGCAAAATTAAATCAAGGAGCATTTGGATTATTTCTTAGGTTTTACATATCTTAGTGTCGAAATAATCGTTACTTCACATTTGTCACACTTAGAAACACACTAGTATTTGCACAAAAGTTTGGTTCGTTTTTAACTTAACCCTCTTGTCAAAAAAATAAAAAATTCTTTGTGCATTATATCTAGTTACTATTTTATATGCTCTTCACTCTTTTGGTCTTCAATTCATATATGATTATATGCCAAAATTATGTGAAATAGTTTTATCCTACAACTTGTCATATATATGTAGAATGTTGAATGCTTAATTGCTATGTGCTAAAAAATCTTAATTGCCATAAAAGGATGGACTTGCTGCAAATTAACCACCAAAACAAAAACCCTCACACAAAATTTTAAGAAAAATTGATTTTTGGAAAATCTGTGGCAGCCCCCTTAATTCATAAAGGGCGGTCCCCTTATCTTTAATGGGACTAACCCCTAATTAAGGGGACCGGCCTAGACAGTCACAGGTAAAACAATATTTTCATCCCTTTTTGACCAAATACCCTCTAGACTTAGCTACTGTTTCTCTAAATTCACAAACATTTCTTGGATTTGATCCTTTAAATGTTCATTCTTCCTAATTTAAACCTTTCCTCCACTATAAATACATTCTCAACCATCATCATCACAATCATCCTCACCAATGACATCTCCTAACAAACCCACATCCAAACCATCAAGGGTAGCCAAAATGAGTGTGAAACCCATTTGGAGGAAGAAACTAAACCCTTGTAACACATCCAATGAGCTCAATGTAAATTCACCTACACCAATGCCAAAACCACTCACTCCTCATCATGAACCATCTCAAGAAAACAATCACCCCAATCAAGCATTACCAAATCCTTACATTAAGGACACTCCCACATCACCACAAGTTGTCTCACATCCTCCATCTCCCATCTCACCCATCAATTCACATGTAACTCACACTTAAGCTCCACCTCAAAGTGACAACCAAACTTAACACACACCACCTCTATCTCTAAGTAGAGAAAGCCTAGTTGATGACATTAATTAACTACAAGACCTATCAAACCTCTTAGCCATGCATCTCTCTCAACAATAAAACAACATTCCCTCATCACCTTACTCTCCAAACCTACCACACACCCTCAACATTAACCAAGTTGAAACCCATGTTGGGTATTGCCCTTGTTGCATCTTCACCTAAAAACAATTCCTTGCTTTAAGTGTGGATATCAATTGGATTGAATTCCTCACTCGACCACATCCACCACCTAGAGTTCAAAGAGATTACCCTTCCACAACCGCCTCTGCTCCAAACTCTCCATCAACAACCAACTAATCTCGTAATATGCCTATAAATAATCGTCAAACCCTTTTGTGTCGCAAGCAAGTCAAAAATCCTTCTATGGCTATTTAGGATTTTTTATGTATTAATATGCTTCTAAAGCATATTTGTTTTTCTTTTTTATGTAGTTATGTGTAGTTTCACACAAACATTGTCCTAATGAATGAAGTATCTTTTTTTTTTTTTGGTTTTTGCTGTTTGCTTGCACTTGTCATATTTTTCCTTCCTTCTTGCTACATGTTAGAAACCATAGTTTGATTCCTTGGTGCCCTCAAACGATGGGGAGCAGCAATTCTCGACAATGCCTTTTTGATTCTACAAAAAGGGTGAGAAATGACATAAAACTCACTAAATACTTGTTTAAAAATAATTTTACATTTAATAAGTTTAAATTTTGTAATCAGCAAAAAGGGAAGAGATTGTTAATAGAAAATAAATGCCTAAAAACAGTTTAATATTTTTCTAATCTTTACGTTTTGATAATAACAAAATACAAACGTTCAATGAAATTAAACTGTAACAAGTAATTAGTAGTAAATTTTTATTTCGAAAATTATATCACTTAAAGGTATGAATAATAAATGCTTAATACATTTTATGATCAAATGAAATTTTTATTCAACCTCACACTTTTATAAAATGTTGTAAACATTTTTATAAACATTACAAAACATTTTCTACAAGTAAAAGAAATGTTTTATTCAAAATAAACATTTTGAAATTCAAATTTTCGGACCTAATACGACTAAAAAGTTTTAGAAAATTCCCCCTACACAAAAGGATAAACTGGAGAGCGCCCAGTCTAGGACGCCCCCCCTTAAATACACGGGCGGCCCCCTTATATTTAAGAGGACTGACCACCTATTTAAGGGGACCGCCCATAAGTAGACGCTCTTCCAGAATGTCCTATAAATACTGGACTATTCCCTACTATTTTCTCACCTTTTGCACTCATTCTTTCTGATAAAAAATAGCCCACACATCTCATTAAAATCCTTTGATCATTTAATCATAAAAGCTTTGTTTCTAAGTGATGGATCCCAAGCTCAATTCCTCAAGTGCAAGAGGAAGAGTACTCATAATCAAGTGAAGAAGTATTACACCTCAAGTGTGTATTGCAATCTTGTTGCATCTATATCATAACTTGTAAATAATTTGTAAATCTTGTAAAGTTGTGTAGTAGATAGATCTTGGTGATTGTGGTAAGTATAGTTGAATCTTAGTGATTCATCCAAGTTGTGATAGTTAGGTGTGAAAGTAGAAGTGAAGTAGTGTGGTGAAGAATACTAAGGTATGAAGAAGTTGTATATTTGTGAAGTTGTGTTATGAAGTCATGAAAGGTGTGAAGAAGTTGTGTAGTCATGATCAAGTCGTGAAGCAAAGTTATGTAGTGAAGTTGTGAAATTGTGGTAGATTGGTTCTAGCTAAGATTAGAACTCGACATCTAGCTTTGTGTCGGAAATCAATATAAGCGAAAGTTGTGTAAGGATTTCTCCGCTATAAGGGAGCTTGTTGACATAGTGAAGAGAACTCTCGAGTTAGGGGCTAGAGGAGTGGAGTGGGCGAAGAGGTGCTTTGTTGCCGAAACCACTAATAAATCCTCGCGTTGTGGTTTAATTGTTCATAATTCTTATCTTCTTGTCTTACTTATTTTTCTTATATCTGATTAATTGTTTAGATAAGTATATTGTTCATATTGTGCAAGCGTTTTTAGCGGTAAACTATTCAACCCCCCATTCTAGTTTAGATAACACTTTAAAACCTCAAATTAAAAAGCGGTAAACTATTCAACCCCCCCTCTAGTTTTCCACAAAATGTATTAAAGATTATGCGGAATCTAATCTTTAATATTAAGAAGAATTATCAATGAAACAGTGATTCTATGAACATACAATTCAACAAATAAGCTCCAATATTATTAATGATAATAATACGAATACTCTCAAAGTATTAGGGTTACAAAGACCTTGAAGCTAAGAAAAAGATTGATTTTTGGTTTTGGTACATCAATCTCTATGCCCTAAGACCTCTTTTTATACACCAAGGAGTCCTACTCGGCTTACAATACTTTCCTAAGTATATAAAATCTTTTCTATAAATAACTAATACATATCAGTAAGCCGTACAATAAAAAAAAAAAAAAAAATAGCAAACAGTACTAAACTGTACAACTAGCAGTACTAACTTAACATAGTAGTACAACTACTTCGAATATTTTCTTGAGCAGTGGGTTAACTCTTCAGCTGTATTAACTTCAAGCAGTTCTTCTGTCACTAGCAGTAGTATATTTATCTGCAACATTAAACTTTTATACCATACAGAATACTAAGATTTACTTGCAATACTAACCTGTGCACTAGCAGTAGTAAATACTTAGCATATTTTCTCTAAAGTCTCTTAGCAGACTAACTGTAGCTGAGCAGCATTAACACAAACATGAGCAACATTAATTCTAACAGCATCAAGAAGACTTTTAATCCCACAAGACTGACATCATGGACCCAGTGATGCAATGCACAACCCTCCCTAGCCACTCAGAATCTCTCAAAAGATGTTTGTTTCATTTCTCATGGAGATTACACGCGTTTCGGTCAACTTTCTCACTTCGAGTTAGTTGGTATTGAATAGGTGGCAGTCTGCTCTAGCCTCCGATCACTAAAACCAAAGTGCACTATTGAGTCTAGAGCCAAAAGAGATCATCCATAAATCTTCATTGGACACTTATCAAATTATATGCTTGCCTTTTTCACACAATGTGAATAACAAGAAAGATATAAAGAGTCCTACGCAATTATCCTTGTGATTTTTTTCTAGAAATTAGAGTGATATAAGTATTCGATAGTGATGTTGGAAATCCTGCTTGAGCCAACATCAAACAAGCTCTTGGTAGGTGACTTGTGCGATTCAAATGAATCAAACTTGTGACAACTGGAAAGAAACGATGGTGTGATTCCAAGTGAATCAAACTTGTTCTAGTATATGAATTGACGGTTGATGATGAATTTTGAAATGCTAAAACTCTCGATGTGTCACAAAAACACTTTTAGCAAGTGACAGTCGATTGGTTTTCAATCGTTTTTTCTATTCAATCGGGAGATTCGTTTGCTCGGTTTACTCATAACCGGATTTTTGCATTTATGACGTTTTGGTAATGAGAACGGCTAGTGCAGAAACAAACTGCGAAACCCTGTCAAGGAGATTCTTTGGAATTCTACCTGATCACAAGCAGTATTTATACTGATCAACGGGGAACCGTGGTTATTGCAACAATATTCGACGAAGTGATAAAGACACACTTGTCCATATCTGTTGATTATCACTAACCTAAACCTGCAGGTACTCTTGACGATTGGTGCAGCTGATCCTGACGAGTCAGATTCATAGCCACATGCTCATACCCGACCGACAAATATAAAGACATCATGAAAGCTTAAGTACATGTTTCAAGACTTCCGCTACTCTGATACCTTACGTGAAGTGACGAAGTGTTAAAGTTAAAGAACCTCAAGAAAGATGCATTATTAAAGCTTTTCAAGTTAACATATCAAGAAAGGTATGAGCATGTCGGTTCCAAAAGTCACAAGTTCACAAATGGCAAAGTTTACAAAGATGGAGAAAAGAGATTATGCTTGGTTGATGAAAATTAAGATGCTCAAGATCACATAGTTACATACGAGTCAAAGATTACAAGTCAAAGCCTAAAGTCAATGTTCACTACGACCTTATTCATTAAGAAATGGAAAGAAAAGAGTCTGTTGAGCACAAGAACGAAGACCTTTATAGTATGCTTGGTTTAAGTTTTTGTAACATGGAGTGACCTCCCTTAGGGGGAGATTGTTAGGAATACGAAATTCCTAGGAAAGTATCGATCACTCTATAGATAACAGTCGTTAGCTCGTTAAGTTATTTTTGGAACCTTAATAGGCCAAGTTAGACCTATGGAAAGCCCATGTAAAGCCTATCCATGGGCCGGCCATATTAAGATATTATACACCTCTCCATGCCTTGGAAGGGTGGTGGTTGTTCATTATTTTCACACCACTTATGGGAATTTTTCTTTCATGTTTACTGTTCCTCTCTAAAAGTGTTCATCCAACACTTCTCTCTAGAATACCTCTATTCCCTCATCCAAGTATGTTATTAGATATTATCACTGAGGGCTTAGAGCAATGTAGTGCGAGAGAGCTATCCTTGAGTTTACTCCAATATTTTTCCAGATTTAAGCTATATACCTGCATTAAAAGTAAACACACAAAAGAATATATTTTTTGTTGTTTTTTAGAAAACAAATAAAGGAAATGAGTGAAGGAGGGACTCCTCCACACTTAAGTAAAGCACGGGTTGCCTCCCGAGATGCGCTTAATTTTTAAGAGAGTCATTAGCTAGACTCCTACTTCTGGAGTTTATTCTTTCAGAAAGAAGGGAGTGACTGCTTCCCTTTGGTCATTATAATCTTCTTCTTCATGATATAGCTTGAGTCGATGGCCGTTAACAATGAATGTTTTTCCATCTTTACCATATAGTTCAACATATCCGGATGGATATTGATATTTCACTATGTATGGTCCTAGCTAGTGAGATCTGAGCTTCGGCTGTTTGAATTTATATTTTGAATGAAAGAGCAACACTTTGTTTTTGAATTCTTTTCTCATCTTGAGTTTCTTGTCATGCCAGACTTTGGTTCTTGCTTTGTATAGACAAGAGTTTTCATAGGCTTGATGTCAGAGTTCGTCTAACTCGCGCAATTGAAACATTCGTTTCTCACCAGCAGCGATGAGATATGGGTTACAGTTTTTCAAGGCCCAATATGCACGGTGTTCTATTTCAAATGGCAGGTGACAATTTTTATCGTATAGGAGTTTGTATGGTGTTGTTCCAGTTGGTGTTTTGTAAGGTTTACGAAAAGCCCATAGAGCATCATCAAGTTTTCTTGACCAGATGGCAGGATTGTCTTTAACAGTCTTTTTAAGAATTCTTTTAAGAGCTCTGTTCATGTTTTCAACTTGGCCACTTATTTAAGGGTGATACGGTGTAGAGAATTGGTGGTTAACTCCATATCTTTTTCATAGTTTTTTCATTATCTTGTTGCAAAAATAAGTTCCTCGGTCGCTTATGAGAGCTTTGGGCATTCTGAAATGGCAGAATAGTTTCTTCAAAAAAGTAATAACAACTCTGGCATTGTTTGTTGGTAAAGCTTGTGCTTCGGCCCATTTAGATACATAGTCGACAGCGACGTGGTTTGATTGTTCTTACTCTTATCTTTCTTACATTATTTTTTCATACTATCTTATTGATTGTTTAGATAAGTATATTCTTTATATTGTGCAAGTGTTGAACTCATATAAAGTCGAATCTATAATTTTTATAAACACTTTAAAACCTTAAATTAAAAAGTGGTAAACTATTCAACCCCCTTCTAGTTTTCCACAAATTTATCTCTGGTTGCTCTCAGTCTTGCATCTAGATGATCATCAACTAAAGCTGTCACTTGAGTGTGGAGAGGATCCTTTTTTAGCTTAGCAACTTCTTTTTCCAATGCTGTGACTCTGTTGTTGAATTGGAAGACTGATGCGAAATTAGGAAGTGTAGATGGAGGATTTGTAGCTTCAGTTGTTGGTGGTGGTGTGGATGTTGATTGTTGTGGTGAAGGAGTGAAGGATGGAAATGATTGTGGGATGACGGTGGAGTATACTGGTGAAGAATCGGTGATAACTGAGACAGGTACAGTAAGGAGTGTGGGAGTTTGTTTGCTTGGAACTTCATGATGGACGTGAACATCCATTGGAAAAACAATTTCTGCATCCATATGGGGAATATCTGAAAAGTTTAAGAATTTAGTTGCCAAGTCAGATGAGTGAGAAGAGCTGGTAATTGGGACTTCAGTCTTCTATGAAATAGTAGAAATTGTCATATGATCATATTTTATGACTTGAGAGATCTTTGATTTTCATTCCCTTGTTGAATGTTAGTAATTTCAGCATTGATACCCTCCTCTTGAATAAACCCTTTATCAGTATCAACTGGTTCATTCAGTCGTATATCCACATCATCGTATAGCTGACTGGTAGTATAATCCATCTCTTCATCTTCATCACCTTCATCTTTATCAGTAATATTTGTTTCATCCTCATCATCTCCTATATCTTATTCATTTTCTTCTTGATCAGATTCGGAACCTGATTTATTCTCATCAGTTTCATGCTTGAAATTTGACTCATTTCATTTTCTAATTGGGTTTTGTCATCATCACTAACATTTGCTTGATCATTGTCTTCATCACTTGAGTCTTGTTCATTATAGTTGTCATCTTTATCATTTCCCCAAGATTCAGCTTCACTTTCAGATGATTCTTCTTCAATTACATCAAGAACCCCTGGTATAACACCTGTTCCTTCATTTGTAACAAAAGGTTTTAATTTTGCAGCACTTGGACCAGTTTTGGTAACAATACCAGAACCACTTGGATGAGTCTTGTGAAAATCCCTCATACTCTTCCTTCGAACTTCTTCATACTGAGCATCTTCAGTTAAAGCCACTTGAGAGAGTAACTTAATTCCTTTGACTCAAGTAACATCCACCTTTTCCTTCTTCTTAGACAATGGCATCTCAAGAGTTTCCCTAATAACAACACCTCTTGCTGGAGCCTTAGTAGACTTCTTTACAGGTCTCTTTACTCTCTTTGACTTTCCCATAGGTTCTTTAATTGAAACAGACAGTTGTGAGTTTAGGAGAGGCTGGCTTCTTGAACTTTCATGCCTTCTTAGGAGGTGTAGCTCCTGTAGCAAAACCAAGGTAAGTCTTGTAAGCTTTGGTTTCCTTCATCTCAGGACTGGTCAAAGATTCAAGAAGTATAGCACCGTAGATTTGAGTTCTTCTTTTGTAGAGACACATCTTAAAGTGTTAATCAGATAGTCATCTTTGGAGGTGTGCATCCTGATCTTGTTTCTCCAGGAGAGTGTCTTGTCTTGAGTAAGGAAGTAGTGAATGATAACTTTGGTGAATCGAGGGTAGTACATCTTCTCTTGCTCTTTGTAGGCTTTGTTGTCAATCTGGTAAATGAAATCTTCCCAAAACAGTTCAACATAGCCCACATTCTTCTGATGGTACATACCCCAAAGGATTTGTGCTCTGGAGAGACAAAGTTTGTCAAGACCAAATGTCTTTCCAGATAAGCTTCTGTTAATGAGAGCAGCAAAATTTCTCCACGGTTGATGCATCTGATAAAAAACAACATCATTGAGTGAATGGATTTCCCGAGTGTGACCAAGATCTCTTAAGAAAGGCATAATTTCTGCATCAGTAGGAAGTGCATCAAAGTCTTAACCCTGTACTCTATGGCAGATCTTAAAGATATCTCTGAAGATTTCCAGAGTGAGTTTGAATCTCTTCCTTTTGTTCATTTTGAATTTGTAGAAAGTGTCATGCTTGTAAACAAAATCCCAGAATTAATGCATGTAGACTTTTGGAACATCTGCAGTGATGAGAAATGTAGAGTAGCATGGAGTGAGAGCAAGAGCATCCAATACGATTTGAAATGTAGGTTCTCTTTGTATCTTTCCAGGATTGAGTCTTCCGTTGCATTTCCTAATCTCAAGTCTTTTCTCCTTGGGAACAAGTTCCAGATCAAGTTTGATTTTTTGAGCAGTAATAGGAGACATGATTCTGGTAAGATTTTTCACATACAGTTCATATATAAGCAAATACATATAACACTGACACACAATCTAGATCATGAAGAATGATTATTAATGCAGGGATGATTTACATTAGGAGTTAGGCACACAATTATTAGGCAAAGTATTGATACACGTGAAATCAAGAGATACACATAATCATATAACACACTAACTATGGGCACTCTATAGAAATCAAGGCAAACACTAAAAAGGAAAAACTAGACCTAAATTAATCACTAAGTGATAAGTTAAGGTTTATTTATACTTAGATTAGGTTATGAGATCAGATTAGCAAGATAACAAGATTAGTTCTTCTAGAAAAAATCATGTATAGATCACCTAGTATATGCGTATAACTCGCATGTGCTAACCATATACGTATACTTTGCTTATGTTAATCCTATGTATAGTTCGCCTGTGTTAAGTTCTTGAGTATAGTTCCTATGTTAAAGATAAACGTATAGTTTGCCTTTGTAAATTAGTTCGCCTGTATTAACACAAGCGTATAGTTTGCCTATGTAAACACGTATTGTTGGCCTGTGTTAACTCAAATGCATAGTTCGCCTATGAAAAGACGTATAGTTTGCCTGTTCAAATTTTGCACCAACATTTTTCACCTTATCAAGCATCAATATCTATCATAACATGATCATATAGCATTTAGGAAACAGATTAACACATTTATTCCATGAATTAACCACAAAAATCTTGTCTTTTGACTTATTCGACTCATATGAACATGAAAACCTAAGTTCTTCAAGATTTCACCAAATTAGGATGCTTAACAACACTCAAATACACACAAACAATCATTTAAGCAGTTTTAAATCTAAACCCTTAAACTTTTACAAGTCCTTGCCCATTTTGTTAATACAAATAATGTCAAAAAAACGTTATTTATATTTTTCGACCTCTCAACGTTTTGATAATAACAAAATGTAAAAACGTTTACGATAAAATTAAACGTTTACAAATTATTATCGTAAAATTCTATTTCTAAGATTAGTGATTACTTAAGGTATGAATAAACAAATTATTAAGCATGATTAGTGATCAAGAAAATATTTTTCTCTCATACATTACATTTTTACAAAAGATTTTCACAAAATTAATTATACAAAATATTTTCGAATTAAAAAAAAAGTTTTATTAAAAACTTAAAATTTGAAATTCGAAATTTCCCCCCAAAACGAAAGTTTCTACACCAGATACAACCTTCCCCACAAAAGACAAAAAAGGGAGCGGAGTCTAGGTGGCGGCCCCCTTATAGGCTTGGCGGCCTCCATATATATATGGGACCGCCACAAGTTACCGTTGGTTTTTCCTGTCTATAAATACTGGTCCACCCCTTGCTGAAATTGATTCCTTTTTGCATAAAAAATTTCAGTCCATTCTTTCTCTCTCTAAAACCTCTCTCTCTCACTAAAACTCTCTCTCACTAACATACTTAGATCTTGTTTCAAGTGATCTAATCTCTTCTACTCATCTCTTCCCTCTCATTCAAGTGCAAGAGAAGAACACTCGTATTCAACACTCGTATTCGCAAAGAAACGAATGTTTATTAGTTATATCTCCTTTTTCTTCTAAGTACCAAATCTCTATTGTAATTATCTTGTGTATTTGTGTGATTCGGATTATGTGTAAATCCGATAGTGTAAATCTAGTGATTGTGTATTGATTGTGAAGTGGTAGATTAGTTCTAGCTAAGATTAGGACTCGACAATTAGCTTAGTGTCGGAAAATAACGTAAGCGACGTGTAAACGGTTTTCTCCGCCTGAAGGGAGCTTGTTGACATAGTGAAATCTCGAGTAGAATACTCGAGGAGTGGAGTAGGGCGAAGAAGAGCTTCGTAGCCGAACCACTATAAATCTTGGTGTCTTGGTTTGATTGTTCCTTCTCTTATCTCTTTATATTGTTGTGATTGTTGTTTATTATTAGTTTAGATATTTACTTGGTTGATTCATATTGTTGGTTGGTTAATCATACTACTCGAATCTAAGTATTTTGAAAGCAAAGTTTTTAAAACATCAAACGAACTTGTAAACTATTTAACCCCACCTTCTAGTTTCCACAATTGGCATCAGAAGCCAAGGTCACTCAAATTTTTTAAAAAATATTGTATTTTAAAGCTTGGATCGATCTATGGATTCTGACAAATATCTAGAAGGGCAATCCATGCAAAGACCACCACTTTTTGAAAGTGATAGTTTTATTTATTGGAAAAATAGATTCGAGACATATGTTAAATAAAAAGATCTAGATCTTTGGCATGTTATTACCAACGGTGATTTTCAACCTATTGAACAAAATCCGGAAACCAAATTAGATGAGGTTATCCCTTTTGAAAAACAAAGTGATGATCTTAAAAAGAAACTTGCGAAAAATAACGAAGCTAAAATGGTTATTTATAATGCTTTGCCTAGAAAAGAATATGAAAGAATTTTCATGTGTAATACGGCAAAAGAAATTTAGAAAACATTGTTAATCACCCACCAAGGTAATAGTCAAGTCAAAGATAATAAGATCGACCTTTTGGTTCAACAATATAAACATTCGTCATTTCGAATACGATCTATAGATAGTGCTTTTGCTAGAATTTAATACTATTATTACTAGTTCTAAAAGCTTTGATGAAGGTTATTCTGCAAGATCTTTGTTAGGAAATTTTCTTAGGGCTCTTTATCCTAATGGAGAGCAAAGGTCACGACAATTGAGAGTCGAAAGTACTTTACATCCTATCTCTTGATGAACTTTTGGGAACCTAAAGTTCACGAAAAGATCATAAGAAAGATTCTGAAATAGTCAAGCAAAAGTTGAAGAAAATCTCTCTTGCTTTAAGGGCTAAAGAAAAATCTCTGTGATGTAGGCGTTCGACTTTCGAAAGTGAAAGACGAAGAGTAGGCCATGGCGGTAATGAGATTTCAAGAATTCTTCAAAAGATGAGGGAAGATTCGTGAGACAAACCTCGGGAAACGACAAAAAAAACGTTTCTAAGAAGCGGACGACTAAAAACGGTAAATTGATAGAAATTACTTTAGAGGCGGCGACCCCGAATCATCTTATTGGAGATGTCAAAAAACTACCGAAAGACAAGAACCAAAGAGCATTTGTGGGGGGGTTTTTGGAGTGGATAGCGGGGTGAGAAGATGATGAGAAAGTCAATAATAAAACGTGTCTAGTAGCTCAAGCATCAAGTGAGGTATGTTCCGAATCCTTCTACTTTAGTGATGAGAACTCTTCAAATAGATGACTCATGGTAGTTAATGAATATGATAAACTGTGCAAATTTTGACGTATAAAGATAATCACTTAAATACCATAAAATTTTAAAAGACACTAAAAATTATTTAGAAAAGAACTCTAGTGATCTAAAAAAAGTGTATTCTCTCGAATAAATATGGGTGTGAATTCTCTGAATGGTTGTAAAAGTGTCATATGATTAAAATTTGAGAATGAAAACTCAAAGAGGATGTCACTAGATTTAATTAATTTTGAAAAGAGTACACCAATGTATAATGATAGTTATGTTTGCATTTATCTCTCCGGTGAATTATTTAGGTTTTGGATTTAATTTTATTGAAGCATCTTCGAGTGGAACTAATGAAATAATTTTTGTGATTTGAGATGTTTTTGGTTCTCTTTTTTAAAGAAGAATCCACTAGATTAAATAAATTTGAAAATAGTACACATTGCTTAAATAAAATGTTAAGTAATCAAAAACCCTCTGGTGATAAACTAGGTTTAGGGTTTAATTCATATGAAGCATCATCTAGTGGAACTAAGGAAATAAAATTTGTAAAATCTCATAAAAAGGTGTCCTTTAATGGAGGTCCCATAAATATGGGCGGCCACTAAAGTGCCCAGGCGGCCCCCAAAATAATTATGGGACCGCCACCAGCAATGCCTGGATCTGAGAAAAGTGTGTCTTTTCAATAATCTATTTTGGGTCCTAGACCAAAACACATAGTAGTAAACAATGTAAGAGTTCTCGTTGCTAGTGACAATGAAGTTAAGTAGTTTTATAAGCCATTGTCAAAACCCAGAGTTGGATTCTCAAAACCAAATTTTAGATCAAAAACTCCGCCACCTAGAAGTGTCATAAATAGTTATCATCGTCCTAGAACACCTCAACTAAAAAGAAACAATGGTAGACAAAATCAACCTCGTGGCTTTCCTGTAACTTGGAACAACTTCCCATGACATGGTTACATGCCATGGGAAATGTGTCTTCCATTTCCACATCCCAACCAATTGCATCAAATGCAAGGGATGTTTAGCACTAACAACTTTGGACCCATGAGGTGTTGCCCTATATAAATAGATATGCCTTGGAGTCGACTTGGAACCCGATGAGTGGATAAAGGATAGCGGATGCTCAAAACACATGACGGGTAACCGAAAGCTCTTCTCAAGCTACAAGGCATACAATGGAGGTAACATTATTTTTGGTAGTAATCTTCGTGGTAACATCATTGGCAAAGGTATAATTTCTAATGACTCTCTCAAAATAGATAATGTAGAACATGTTGATAACTTAGGATTTAACTTGCTAAGTATAGGACAAATATGTGATAATAAGTGTAGAGTAACTTTCTCTGAACATGATAGTGCAATCACTAAGGACGGTAAAGTCATAGGTAGAGGTATTAGGAAGAAAGGCTTATATG
>BQNB010148722.1:0-16261 GCA_026074375.1 Tanacetum coccineum | reverse complement strand
CTAAATGGGACCAAATAAGAACTAAAATAAGCAAACCAAACATACTTTAAACAACGAACCAATCGCACCCTATGTTGGCTTTAAAACCCATAAGCAAACACCCCCACTGGCAGCAAACCAGCGAACCAAACACCCCCGCTGGCAGCAAACCAGCGAACCAAACACCCTTGGGTGTAAAATGTTAAGCCAAACGCACCCCTTGGGTGTTAACTGCTAAACCAAACAACCCCTCGGCTATTAAACCCATATCCCAAACGCTCTATATGGGCAGTTTACTCAATATCCAAACGCACCCTTAATCTTATAAAACACAAAAATCAAATAACAAATATCACATTTTATTTAACCAATTAATCCACCATTAGATGCGTTTTTAATATATACGATATCTTTTATTATGTTATTTAACGGATTATACCCAACCAACCATAAATCCTATATGTGTCCACACTTTAATCCAAGATAACCTGAATCCAAACACACCCTACTTGGCTATTTCGCAGCCAATCAAACGCACCCTTTTTGGGGCCTAAGAAAACCAATTCACTCTTTTGGTGCTTAAATAAACCACACGCACCCCTTTTTGGTGGTGAACCTAGATCCAAACGCACCCTAGCTGTTTTAATAACCAAACGCACCCTTGGTGCGAAACATAAAACCAACGCACCCTAGTTGGGCTGAGAACCAAAACCAACTCACCCTAGTTGGGCCGAGAACAACCCAACACACCCTTGGGAGGTGGTGGGTCGGCTGTGGATAGTGGTGACGATGTGGTCACGGTGGGTATGGCGGTGGGGATGACGAGGTGATGATGTTGGTGTCGTGGTGGTGGCTGTACCGCGGTGGTGGTGGCGGTGCGTCTGTGGTAGATCGGGATGAAGGTGGTAGCGATGATGTTGATAGTTCGGTTGTGGTGGCGTCGGATGGAGGAGATGGTGAAGGTGGTGTGGAGATGATGCCGACGGCTGGCCGGAGTTGGCCGGAAAAGATGGGGGCGCCGAAAATGATTAGAGAGAGATGTGTGTATGTGTAGGTTTATATAAAAATGAGTAACCCTAATTTGTGTTATATTTATATATAAAAAAAGTTTTAAAATGAAATGAAAAGTGTATAATAGTTTAGGGTTGAAATTATAAATATTACCAGAGGGACCAAAGATGTAATTCTTGTTAAATAATGGTTCGGGTCTCGTTTGGACTAGTTAACTGGTGATTTAAAATACGAAACTCGCGCCATTCCGTTTCAAATCATTTTCCCTATAAAAATAAGTATTTACTTGATAGTATTTCATAAATATTTTTATAACATTTATAAAAATATTTGTTATTTATTTGGTAGCCCGATTATGCCTTGTCCGAAAATAAAAATGAATTTTTAACCCGCATATTCGCGTTTTCAACAAACTCTTTTAATTAAAATGCTAAGTAATTTATTAAATATTTTTATTTAATAAAAGTGATAATTAAATATAATTTAATTATTTCCGTGTCAGTACGCGTTGTTCTCGTTTTCAAAATTTTGCGAGGGTATTTTAGTCATTTTCTGTTGTTTTCGGGTCTCGGGTAAAATTAAAAAGTTGTCCGGAATATCATTTTACATCAAATTGCTTTAGAGTCCGAGTCGTGAAAACGTGATTTAGCGAGTCGTTTTTGATAAATCAACTTAGGAATAACATATATCTTTTCGTTTTCAAGTCAAATAAGTTAAAAATAAATTTGCACGTGAGAGATATGTAATAATAAATATGATTTATTATTTAAATATGTTCCGAAAAATTACCGGGTACGCGGTAATCGTTTTTATGTGACAATAAATGATCAAAAGTCAAAAAGTCAAGTCGGACCTGAAAAGTCAAAGGGTAACATAGTCATTTACAATTCCGAAAATTGCCAGTTGTTACAGTTTGGTTTTCGGTTTTTCCGGTTTTAAACCGTTTATATTTGGGCGTGACCAATTTATACCAACAAACTTGTTTTACGTAGAAAATTGGTTATTTTTTTTTTATTTTTTTTGTCAATATGAGCCTAATAATGTTTATCCTAAATTTTTACAATTACACACATATAAATGAGACACACACACATGAAAGTGAATATAGACATGGTATGATAATTGTCACATATGTAATGATATATTTTCAAGTAAACACACGTACATGATAAACACACATATAAACATTAACATAAATATATTATAATTCACTCACAAAATGAATATGAAATTAAAATTTTGATTTATTATTTATTTATTTATATTATATTAATTATGTGTTATATATAGTAAATATGGTTCGTTTCGGTTCGGTTTTTACGGTTCGATTTTTGGACGAAAACCGAAACCGAACCGAAATTTTTCGGTTTTTGAAAAAGTAAAACCCAAACCATCAGTTTCTAGTTTCGGTCGGTTTTTTCGGTTCGATTTTTCTGGTTTTCGGTTTGGTTTCGATTTTTTTGTTTTTTTCTGCTCGCCCCTAGAAAAAGTAACATTTGCATTTCATTTAACTATCGATCAGTGAACATGTTGCCAAGCTGTGAAACAACAAATATACAATCATAAAAGCCACAATACAAAATGAAGAAACATAAATTTATTTATTCAACCCCTATAACATCGTGTAGCAAATGAAACCATGCATGAAACACCTTGTTTATGAGAAAGGGCAACTTGAAGATCCCTCACCGTTGATGGTATCTTCGGTAATGGTCGCTCCTCCACCTTTGATTAGACTCGCCAGCAACTCTCCTCGGTCGTAGAAGAACTCTACTTTCACGATCTTGAATTTTTTATCCAACTGGTATAAATATTCCATGATCAATAAACCAACATTAAGATTAGTATCTTTTACTTCATTGAATCGTAAAATGTGACCCATTAATGTTTTATTGTTCATTTATAGCTTTTAACCATTAGACCTTTTCACGCATTTAGTAAATTATCTATTAAAGCCCGTTTAATTGAAACACAACCAAATCGACCCATTTAAATGGGTCGAAAAGGTCACCTTTAATAAAAGCAGAATGGCATAAAATTCGTGACATGTAGATAAGTATATTAGTATCACTTACCTCCAATGTAGACACACCAAATATTTCCACCAATTCTACAGTAGGAGGATGACCTTTAAATGGACCTTCCATGTAACCCCAATGTCTGAACTTATACGCAATCACCGGAGGACCAGAGTAAACCTGTAGAATCTCTACCGCAAAACCGCGAGGAAATGTTGTGGTGAAGAGTGTGTGAGCCGTATCCACAGTTTCTTCCTTATAATTATAAACTTGTAGTTTTTCTAGCAATGATGTTTGAAGAAACATATTGTACCCTCCACCTATCTTAGCTACATCTTGTGGTGTCAGAGGTTTCCTACATGAAAATCATGAGTTCCTAAGGTATAAGTAGTTATTATTAGCTCACTTGAATGGATTTGAATCAACAAAAGTTCAGGTTTGTATTGAACTTACCGTTAACAGAAAGTGTTAACTTTGTCACATCAGCGGTTTTAAAATCTTCTGGATCCATTTTGTGAAATGCCTCCATTTCCCATGTTTTCACAAAATTTTGAACTTGCTCTTCTAGTGAACCTGCTGGCCATATCTTATCATCCAAAGTACAAAACATTAAACTATAGAGAAAATTGCTTACTTTTATTCGCAACACATGGTTGTATCATGTATGTGTTAAAAGAAAAATAAAGGGTACAAAAGTAATGTAATTATTATACCTTGGTTCTGCCTTCTTCAAAGAGTTTGTTGACCACATCAAAGTTAGGGGGTACACCCAATTTCCATTTAGTGTTCTTCTCACCTTCTCCACTCATGAAACATCTGTACTTGTCTACATCTGAACCTTTGTATTGCTCCATTCTTAGTTGTGTTTAGTTCTTGATTATCAAACCATATGGTCTTGCTTTATATACCAAGTGGAAAAGGAAGGAGATCAGAGTGGGGGTTGGTAAGAGGTCCCATACCTAGTCATACGATGCTTTATTTATTGTTGTTCCTATAAGTAATCATAATAGACAAATAATAACATACATGCAATTGTTTGCAAAATGTTGATTTACCGGCCTATATAAAACTTAGTTATCAAAGTTCAGTTAATTTGTCTAGTGTTTTGGGCTACTTTTTCATCGGCTATTAAAAACGATGAGTATTATTGTGTTTTCTTTAGGAAAGCAAGTATTATTGTATATGATTTGTCCACATGTCCCGTTGTAGAATCTCTTAACACAAGTATGGAATGATTCACTTAGAGTTTTAGAGAGAGAAAGAGATGGTTGGATGAACACTTAGAGAGAGAAAGTAAAATGATAATGTTAGCTTAGTGAAAATGTGACAAATGAACAACCAACACCCTCTCTATGTGTAGAGAGGGTTTATATGCCTTACAATGGCCGGCTAAGGGCCTCTAGCGGCTTATCTATGGGCCTTGAGAACTAACTATGTAAGTTTCCAAAAATTACTTAACGAGCTAACGACTGTTATCTATGGAAGCGACCAACACTTTCCTAGGAATTTCGTATTCCTAACAATCTCCCTCTAAGGGAGGTCGCTCCATTTAACAAAAACTTAAACCTAGCATACTATGCTTTATCTTTAGTCTTGAGCTCGTTTAACTTTAATCATTAACTTGTGATTTGATGTAGTGATCATAGACTTTAGGTCTTGAGCTTGTTCCTCAGCTTGTCTTAAATGTGATCTTGAACACCTTGAGATCTTCAACCAAGCATAATCTCTTTTTCGCCATCTTGTGACCTTGTCCATCTTGTGAACTTGTGACTTCTGGACCGACATGCTCATACCTTTCTTGATTTGTTGACTTGAAAAGCTTTAATGTTGCATCTTTCTTGAAATTCTTTAACTTTAACACTTCGTCACTTCGAGAAAGACGTTCGGTATCAGAGTGACGGAAACTTCTTTGAAATTCTTTGACTTTAATACTTTGTCACTTCAAGAAAGACGTACGGTATCAGAGTAGCGGAAGTCTTGAAACATGTACTTGAGCTTTCATGATGTCTTTATGTTTGTCGGTCGGGTATGAGCATGTGGTTATGAATCTTGTGAGTCAGCTGGAATCAGGTACCTTCACCTCCATCTTTAAGTATCCTGCATTAAAACAGTTAGCAATAAAGCGGGGGGACGAATATGGCTTTGTCATTCGCCCGTGTTTGGTTGGAGTAACCTTCGAATCCATGAGGATCGACCTGTGATCAGGTAGATTCAATTTAAGAAGAATCTCCTTGACAGGATTTCCAGCTGAAGTTTCGAATCTTTCTAACACATGTGTATCAGATTCATCAAACTCAGCATGTTCTCATTATCGGAACGTCTCAAAGCAGACAGCACGATAAGAGTGAACCAGTGAGTTACTATCTCACCGATTGAAATAAAAAATTGATTTGAAAATCAATCGACGTATCACTTTGCTAAAGTGGTTTTGTGACACATCGAGAGTGTTAATCATTTCAAAATTCATCATCAATCGTCAATTCATAACCTGGAACAAGTTTGATTATTATCGAATCGCACCATCGTTTCTTTCCAGTTGTCACAAGTTTGATTCATATAGAATCGCACAAGTCACCTACCATGAGCTTGTTTGATGTTGGCTCAAGCAGGATTTCCATCTTCACTGTGAATTATATCACTCGAATGTTCTGGCAAAATCACAAGGATAATGCGTAGGACTCTTAGTATATTTCTCGTTATTCACATTGTGTGAGATAGCAAGCATAATTTTTACAAGTGTCCTAATGAGATTTGTGGATGATCTCTTTTGGCTCTAGACTCAATTATGCACTTTGCTTTTAGTGATCAGAGGCTAGAGCAGATTGCCACCTTTTCAATATCAACTAACTCGGAGTGAGAAAGTTAATAGAAATGCGTGTAATCTTTGTGAGAAATGAAACAAGAGTCTGTTGAGAGACCTTGAGTGGCTAGAGAGGGTTGTGCATAGCGTCACTGGGTCCATGACTGTCTTCAATGTTGTAGGTTCCGATTTAACACTTCACTTCATAACCCGAACCACGAATCAAAGAAACTAGAGAGAGAAAGAGAGACGAAATGAGAGAGAGTTGAGAGAGAAAAGAGATAGAAAAGAAATTATGATTTATGAGAAAATTAGATAATTAGATATTTGTTAAGTAAAATATCTATATATATACTTCTCAGTCGGATTATTCTCGATTCTCACTTTTTTCGCTTTTGTATCACATAAGGACTTTTACACTATCTTTGGATATCCCTGGTAGATCCTCCGGTTTGGTTGGTTCATTGGGGCTTGTAAATTCCTTATGCCTAACCACCTTATAATCCATAAATTTAAGTCATGGTCAGTCTTTAGGGTATTCATTCTAATTAAAACCAAAATTCATGAAAAGTTCAATCAAATGTTTGATTAAATATCCAAATGATTGACTCTTGAGAGTTTTTCTTTCTTCA
Source organism: Tanacetum coccineum (assembly GCA_026074375.1). Classification (NCBI taxonomy): domain Eukaryota; kingdom Viridiplantae; phylum Streptophyta; class Magnoliopsida; order Asterales; family Asteraceae; genus Tanacetum; species Tanacetum coccineum. The sequence continues at coordinate 9,821 of BQNB010148722.1, read as the reverse complement.
CTAAAAAGCTCCCCTATAAAATCTGTGCATCGTAATCGTAGTACATGCTATGTGTGGAGAGCATTGAGTCCCATTTTTATTTCGATCACATGTCAATACAATTAAGATTCAGTTTAATCACATTTTCTCCCCATATCTAAAATGTTGATCCCTTGATATTTTGGATATCAATTTATTAAACGTTCGGGGACAAAGTGTTACATAATTACTATAAGGAACAGTTTAATGCTCCCCTTCAAGTTTTGAGGGAATATAAGACTGTGTATATTAGTAGTAGTATTAAGCACTTTTAGTAATTTTTTGAATTTTTTATAAAATAGTTTAGTATTTTTAATTGGTTTTCTAGATTAAAATAGTTTTTAATTCATTATAAATAAAATAAAAGTCAAAAAAATATAATTCTTTTTTCTAAAATTAATTTTAGCCATTTAGGATTTATAAAAAATAAAAAAAAGCATTTTTAGGGTTAATTTTTGATAATTTAGTTTTTAAGTCGGGTTTTTTAGAATCCCGTTAGCGTTTTTAGCCCATGTCTTTAATTGCCTTGATTGTTTGCTTGCTTTTACGTGTTTGTGCATTATATTTGTTAGAAATAGGAAACCAAATCAAATTCTTGAACTATTCAATTACGCGATCACAAACTTAAACGATTCTCAATTCGCACCTCGTCGGGATACGACTCGAGAAGGTTTTGAATTTTACTTTGGATAAAAGTAATTTTCTATAATCCTCACGGAATACTTATCTTATACTATTATTGATAATTAGGTATTTTAGGAATATATTTTATATCCTATTTTACTTAAATCAACGTGCCATCACTGAACTTGTACAGTTCATTGGAGCGCGTCAACCTGTTCCTCTTGTAGTCGTCGACATAAATGAATCCTTGAGGGTCTCTGTATGGAGTGTACGGGTGCTTTTTTCTGAGATCTGGTCTTGTAGTATCAGGCTTGGTAATGTTGATCTTCTTTTGATAACTTTCAACTATAAGTTGAAGATCCTCGACTCGCTTCTGAATAACCAGACTTCTGGTAAACATAGTTAGGGCTATTGCGAAGTCAGCAACATCATCCCCTGAAAGATTTGTGAGCTGATTCTGAACCACAAGAATTAACATATCCTCGATATCATTGATCCGAAGTCGTGGAAAGTCACCTTCCTTGAATCTGTATAATACGTTATCAGCTCTTCTTACTATAATATCTTCCAAGTACCCGTATCCATGTTTCCTCATAACCTTGACATGAGTGACTGCTAGAATACATTTTGTAGAATATATATCTCTTTTTGATTGTATGCCTCTTGCATATGCATAGAAGGACTTACGTTGTTCTTTCCAATGTAAGATACCCCATAACGCATATCTATCATAAGCAACTTTAACAAGACTCCATATGTTTGGAACCATGTCTTCAATGCCTGGTAGATCATACTTAGCGGCCTTTGACTTGGTAGTAGACGTCGTGTATGTCATAGTCAAAACTCCTCCTTGTAGATACTTGAGATCATTATTGATGAAGAATTCGAACGGTACTCTTTGACGATTTCCACGCGTGATCAAAGGAAGAGGTTTGGAAAGATTAAATAGATAGTCACCACATTCAGGATTTTCCCAATCAAGCTTTTCTGAAAGAGCCTTATAGCATTCTTCAAAGTCGTATTCTAATTCAACATAATTAGTGTGTGTGCCTTTGAGTAGTCTGAATGCTGGTCCTAGCAGGATTTCTTGAGTTAAATTCTTAATTTTCAGCCCATTCAAGATGTATCCAGAGAAGTCTATTGGAGTGCTCATCAATTCATCAAACTCATTCAATGATTTATCAGTAGAAGTAGAAGCTGCTAGGGTCATCAACCAATTTTGAGTTGGTCCTTCCTGAGTAGTCTTGCCAATATTCCAGTCATGGTCAGTGGGTTCTTGAGGTGATGTAGGTTTCTTAAACCAGTCACGTCTAGTGGCAGTCTCATTCCTTGGCTCACCTCCATTATCACCCAGATTCCCTTCTTGATCTTGTGGCAAGTCTGAGTCTGCAACTTCGAACACTGGTTCCTCTGATTGAACAGACTTTCCAGAAGATTTCGGTTGAGACTTGGTGCCTCTAGAAGAGCCAGACGTTGAATCTTTCTTTTTTAGCCCAGTGGTTGGTTCTGCATCTTTGCTTAGCTTTCTCTTCTTTAACCCTCGGTCTGATCCAGTAGAAGGGTCTTCATCTTTATCTTTGTCTTTGCGGCTTCTCATCAAGGAATACACATCATAAGAGAAGAAGAAATCTTTGTCGAGAGCGTAAGATTTTTTTCAAACCATCATAGCAATCTCAGTGTTCGGGAGTCGTCAGATATGACTCACTTTTCTCCATCTTGTCGAGAAGAATCTTCTTTAACTCAAATTAAGTAAGTGTAGAAGCAGCCTCATAAGTAGATTGTAGTTGAGAAGACACCTTTGCTAGAGTAACTTCATCACGTGATTCTTTAATCAACTTTTCGATCATAGGTGGAGCGAAGTTAGACACTTCCTTGGGTAGAATCTGAGGCAGCTAATCTTTTACTTGCTCTTTGATTCTTGCCATGAGAGACTCTAAAAGGAAGTTCATGAATTCTTCTCTGGTTTCTCCCAACCTTGTGTCTAGATGTTCATTAACTAAAGTTGTCACTTGAGTGTGTAGAGGGTCCTTTTTAAGTTTAGCCACTTCTTTTTCCAATTTTGTGATTCTATCGTTGAATCAAAAGACTGATGCAAAGTCGGGAAGTGTTGATAGAGGATTTGTAGTTTCAATTGCCAGCGGTGGAGTGGGTGTTGTTAGTATTGGTGGAGGAGTGAAGGTTTGTAATGATTGAGGAATGTTTGTGAGTACAGGTGATGATTCAGTGATAACAGAAACCGGTATTGTAAGAAGAGTGGGTGCCTGAGTTCTTGGGACTTCATGGTGTACATGAACATCTAGTACAGAAACTATTTCTGCATCAGTTTGAGGAATATCTGAAAAATTTAGGAATTTTGATGGCAAGTCGGATGAGCGAGAAGAACTAGTAACAGGAACTTCAGTCTTCTTCGTAACTATAGTAATTCTCACATGAGCATCATCAACAACTTGTTCTTGAGTTGTTACTAAATTTTCATTCCCTTGTTGAGCTTCATTCATTTCAACATCAGCACCTTCACCTTGAACAACCTCTTTACTAGTTTGAGTGGGCTCTTCCAATCCTGTGTCTACATCATCATCAAATTGGTCGGTAGTATCATCCATTCCCTTATCTTCATCACTTTCAATCTCATCATCTTCAGATTCATTTTCTTGATCAACTTCCTCCTCTTCTTGATTATCATCATCAGATTCTTCATCTTGCTCTGAATCATATTCTTGCTCTTCACTTTCATTCTCCTGTCCACTGCCTTCATCACTTGCCTCTTGTTCGTTGTTGTTGTCATCTTCATCATTACCCCAAGACTCAGATTCGCTCTTAGTAAAGTCATCTTCTGTCACATCGGGAACCTCTGGTTTATCACCAATTCCTTCACTTGTGACGGTAGGAGTGATCTTTTCAACACTTAAAGGTTTTTTGGCACCTATACCAGAACCACTAGGATGTGTCTTGCGAAAGTCCCTTAAGCTCTTCTTTCTTACTTCTTTCAGCTGAGCCTTTTCAGTCAAAGCTACTTCAGATAGCAGCTCAATTCTTTTAACACGAGAAGCATCCACCTTTTTCTTTTCCTTTCCTTTAGACTTTGTTTCCACTAGAGGCTCTCTGATGACGATACCTGTTGTTGGCTTAGTTGAAGACTTCTTGACTGATCTCTTAACTCGTTTGCCTTTTGTGACAGGTTCTTCATCTATAGGGACTAAATCACTGTCCTTCTTAGTTGGAGAGGCTTTCTTGAATTTTCTAGCAATCTTGGGAGGTACTTCACCTGTAGCATACCCAATATAAGTCTTGTACGCTTTACTTTCCTTCATTGCTGGACTTCTCAAACATTCAGGAAGAATAGCTCCATAGATCTGAGATGATTCTTTTGCAGAGACAACTCTTAAGGAGTTAATTAAGTAGTCATCTTTTGAGGTGTGCATCCCAATTTTGTTTCTCTAGGAGAGTGACTTTTCTTGAATAAGAAAGTGGTGAATGATAACTTTGGTGAAACGAGGGTAGTACATCTTTTCTTGCTTTTTGTAGACTCTGTTTTCAATCTGGTAGATGAAGTCTTCCTAAAGTAATTCCACATAGTCTACATTTTTCTGATGGAACATACCCCAAAGGATTTGAGTTCTAGAGAGACAAAGCTTGTCAAGACCACTAGTCTTTCCAGATAAACTCCGGTTGATAAGAGCAACAAAACTTCTCCAGGGTTGATACATCTGATCGACAACAACATCATTGAGTGAATTGATCTCCCTAGTATGACCAAGTTCTCTTAAGAAAGACACAGTGTCTTCTTCAGAAGGAAGGGGATCAAATTCTCTACCTTGTACTCTTGGCCAAATCTGAAAGATATCTCTGAAGACTTCCAAAGTAAGCTTGAATCGTTTCTTCTTGTCAATCTTGAATCTGTAGAAGGTGTCATGCTTGTACACGGATTTCCAGAACTGGTGCATGGACACTTCATGGACATCTGCAGTCATGAGAAATCCAGGATAGCATAGAGTGAGGGCGATAGCATCCAGAACGACTTGAAATGTTGGGTCTCTTGGTGTCAACCCGCGAGGGATTCTTCCATTGCATTTTCAGATATCAATTATGTTTTCTTTGGGAACAAGCTCAAGATCAAGCTTGGTTTGTTGAGCAATGATGGAAGACATGATTCTGTTAAGATTTGTCACATACAGTTCATATACAACCAAATATATATGGAACAGATAGACAATTTAGACCAAGATGCGCGATTATTGATGCAGGATAGGATTTACAACAGGAGATAGGCAAACAATTATGAGGCAACAAATTAATACATGAGCACACAATGCAAAGACCTAATACACATGCAAAGAGGAGACACACATACTCATATACCACTTTATCTATAGACCAACTAATGAAATCAAGGCAATCACTAAAGATTTCTAAGGAAAATTACACCTAATTTAATCACTAAGTGATAAGATAGGGATAAATTATACTTAGGTTAGGATATGCACTTGGATTACCGAGATTACGAGATTAGATCTTCAAGAAAAAATCAAGTATAGATTGCCTATAGTGTGTATAATTCGCCTGTGTAAACACCTTATGTATAGTTCGCCTGAGTAAACACCCTTCGTATAGTTCGCCTGAGTTAATTTTCAAACGTATAGTTTGCCTGTTCAAAATTCTTGTATAGTTTGCCTGAATCAATTCTTAAGTATTGTTCTCCTGTTAAAACTGTGAGAGTATTGTTCGCCTGACCAATTTTTTGGTCTAACATATTTCACCATTTTAGGCATCCAAAACAAGTTAAATACAAACTTATAACATCAACGAATCATTCTAACAACATTAACACACTGATATGTGTGAAATCACATATCCGTTTATATCAATAATGACCCATAAAAGACAAAATTGTGCTTATAATGCTTGTATATTGCTTGTTTTGTCTTTGTGATTATGTAGGTACGGATATAGCAAAAAATACAAGAAAACGGTCAAAACCGGACAAACACGGACATGAGAACGGATAGAGTGTACAAGAGCCGGGAGAATGCTTTCAAGGTCATCCAAGGTCAACCAAAGTCAACTCACTAAATGACAAAACCTAAAAATTCCCAAAATAGCCCCTCATTATTAAACACTTAAAACCCTAACGGTGTTAACTTTCTATTAATAAAAGTTAACACTCGTTAACCTTCTTATAAAACCCAAAACCTATTAACTTTACCCGAGCCCAAAACACACCCATGGCCCAATATATAAGCCCAAAGTCCCGAGTAAAAGACCTGGGTCAAAAGAAATCAAATGCACCCTTTTTTATAAAAGAATTGCGCGGGAAAATCAGTTTTACTATTTATCATCTCCTTCAATTTTTACCTGCGTGAAATCAAAGGGTAAATTAAAATTGAGGACGTGGCTTATTGATTCAGATACCAAGTGACAAGCTGGCAAAGAGAAACGTAATGAAAGGCTCTTATTGGTTGAAACCCAAGAAGAATGACACGCGGGTCTGACAAGAAACACACTAATCATTGGATTTTTGCACTAAAATGAGTACAAAAGAAGCACACAAGGTCTGACACACGGAATGCCACGTTGGCAATCCGTGTGATCAAATCTAATCCAACGGCTCAAAATTAGGATCCAATGATTAGAGATGAAGGAAGGGCCAGGATTAAGAGGAGCGTATAACAACCTGAAGGACTAGAAGCTTCATTAGGCAGCTATAAATACAAGCTCACTCCTCACACACATAATCTTTTTCCCTGTATTTGTTTTAGTTAAGTAGCTTATGTAATTTTTCATTTAAAATGTAATTTCCTTTTTAAGCTCTTGTAATTTCAATTTTCAAGTCTTGTAATCTGTTTTTGAGTATTAATAAAATTAAACTTTCAGTTTTCATAATCTGTTTTTACTTTAAAGCTTTTATATAACTCAAATGCTTTTAGTTACTGTTACATAAGCTCTAATAAGCTCATCATAAGCAATCTGAGTCTATAAGCTCAGATTGAGCTCAAAGTAGTCATTTAATAAACTAAAACTTTTAAAATCATATTATTTCCTTTGCTAAATGGGATTAAGCTATTTGGATGATGAGCTAGCAATAGATGAGCTAATAGGACTTAACTAGCTTATCCTTGTGATAAGCTAGAGCTTGTAGACAGCTCACTTGAGCATATTAAGCCTTTGTTTAGCTAAGACATTTGTAAGTTTTCAAGTTCCTTTACTGTCTTTAATTTCTTAGTTTAGAATTGCTTAATTTGCTTATTTGCTAGCTTATTTGTGCTAAATTGTGTCTTATTATGCTTATTGAACATGTTTGATCATTTGTTTTCAGCATTTGTAGTGTAGATCTTAGTTTTTCATATTTGTCTTATAAATCATTAAAAATCCAAAAATATTTAGCATAATGAGTAGCTGTTAGATTCTAGCTTATTTGATTATTAGTATAAGCTCATAAGGTTTGTTTTTAGCTGTTTGTTATCTGGTATTGAACTTTTGTTCATTAAATCTCTAGTTCATAAGCTTAGTTGGATATTGTAATTCTTAAAGGGGTGTTTGGCATAGCAGTATTTACCACAAGTTAATACTGCTAGAGACCAATTGGACTTTGGATATTTGTTTTGATAACTCATTCAAGTTTGTTTAAGCTAATTTTATAAAATAGATTAGGGTCAATCTAGTTTTTCATAAGTTAGTTCATTAAAAGCTCAAATCTGTTAATTAGCTTTTGCAGTATTAGTTTTATTCAGTTTTAGCTTTTGTCTTTGCTTAATTTGCATTTAGCCTAGTATTAAAATAGAGTAGAATTCAGGTTCTTAAATCTGCATTTATAGAATTTTGTTCATATGCATGCCAATTGCATCAGCAGTTTTAGTAGACAAAATAGCCTTTTTCAAATCAATTTTTCAGAAGGTAAAACTAATTTTTAGCTTCTGATTTTTAGTGCACAACTAGTTTATAGGCTAATCTAGGTAGAATAGGGCTTATTTTAGCTTAAGTAGCTTATTTTCCTATCTGTTGTTGATCTGCAGCTTAGCACTTTTCCTTTTTCATAAATTTTCAAAAACCAAAAAAATAGAGTAGTCTGCCTGCATGTCCTATTTCAGTTAGCTTTTTCTTAGCCTTATTGAATTTCAAATTACTTTTAAAAAGCAGTTTTAAATAGTCTTTAGTATAAGCTTTAAGGATTTCTAAGTCATTTCATCATAAGGTTCCATTTGTTTATTTGAATTTAAGCTCAAAGTTTATTATCTTTCTGTTTGAACTCAGAATTACTTAATTGCTTATTTGGCTTTTTCAGCTTATGGCTTATATCCTTGTGCTTATTTCTTTCATAAGTAGCTTATTAGTGTAAACTTAACTAGTTAGTAGCTTATTGATCTTAGTTTTCAGCTTATTTCAGTTTATTAGGTTCTTAAATTTTCTAAAAAAACCAAAAATATAGTTAAGTAGTTCTGTCATGTTTTCAGCTGTTTTACAGCTTATTTAGGGCTTTTCAAAAATAATTTCTTTTAGTAAAAGTGCTTAATTTTAGCTTATCTACAACTTTGTTTTTATAAGTTTTCAAAAATAAAAAAAGGGAAGATGGAAATCGGGGGTGAGCAAGGCTCGAACCCCCGACCTCAACATCCTCAACCTTTATAAACGCCTCACACCACACACCTCTAACCAACGTGCCCTGGGGTCTTTTTCGTTATAGCTTCACAACATTTATTATTTGTATACGTTTTTCCCTTATTAGGTTAATAAGCTGTTTAAGCTTATTTCGTAGCTTATTTGATAAGCTGTGACCACAAGCTTATTTTTCCTAGGTCCCTTTTAGTTCAAGCTATTTTCTATAATTTTTTCAGAATTTTTATAATTAGTTTAGTATTTTTAAACATTTATTTTTATTAAAAACTTTAAAAAATCATAAAAAATAGAAAAATAATCAAAAAAATATAATTCTTTTTTAGAAAATTTTCTTTTATCATAAAGTTTCTAGGAAAATTAGTTTTGTTCCCGTAGGGTTAAAATTGCAAAATTTCGATTTTTAAAGAACGGGATTCGTTCCCGTTCACGTTTTTCGTGTTTTTAAGCTCATTTCAACTCCGTTTTTGTTCTAGTTTTCTTTAAACTTACTTTTTAGTCAATTAGAGTCTATTAAAAGAGAAAAATTCATTTTAGGTTTAATTTTGGAAATTTAGGGTTTTTAATCACCGTTTAGGGTTCCCGTTTTGCGTTTTTAGTTAAAGTTTAAATTCCCGTTATTAAAGTTAGGTTTAATTGTCCTTTAATTTGTTCAATTTTAGGATTTTAGGAAACAAGTCATCTTTGAACCAATTCAAATCATTGTCCAAACAACAAACGTGGTCTCAATTTCATAAATCTTCGAGGAATACGACCCAGGAATCACTTACCGGTAAATATACGTATTATTATATATTATCATGTGATTTTTCTAACTACCTTTGTCCTCAAGGGTATTTTGAGAATTTCATATTATTTTATATTTTATTAATACGTGTATAAAACTATATCAATGGTTTTTGGCGCCGTTGCCAGGGATCTGTGATTAAGATTCCTTCATTTGAAGTTTGTTGATCGTGATTTGGAGAACCTTTCGTCTTCGAAAGTTACGCTTTTAAGAAAATCAAAAAAATATATATATATAGAAAGTAAAAAAATATTTTTCTTTCCTTTTTAGTATAAGTAGAAGTTTAAAAACAAAAATACAAAAATATTTGCTCTTTCAGATTTTTCAATTTTTCTCATTAATTTGTGAATATAAAAAAATACCAAGTTGGTAAAAGAACACCAACAAATAATACCTTCAATTGAGGTATTATCCATCAATAAGTTCCCAACTCGAATAAAAGATTTAAAAACTTACCATTTGTGTCACTTACGAAATACGGCTCACCTTAAAAAGTAAAAATTTTAAGAGCTACCGTGAAGTAAGTTTGATTATTTGGTTCAAGTTGTCTATCTCATTGTCCGTTAAAATTAGATTGTGAATAAACTTTTGAAAAACAAAAAATATTTTTTTATTATTTTTCTATTTTCTTTAAATAGTGCATGCGCACTAGACTTTCCAATTATCCTAATAATTCAAACGTCACAATTCCAAGACGTCGGAGAAAACAAGTTTCTAACATAGTCGAACCCGAGATTCGAACTATTGTTGAAATGGCGGAACGTACCATGGAAGAGCTACTCCG
>BQNB010148721.1:5360-16261 GCA_026074375.1 Tanacetum coccineum | reverse complement strand
TCTTTTTCTCTCATCTCTCTCTCTTCTCTCTCTCTCTTTTCGATTCTCTCTCTCTCTCTAGTTTCTTGTTTCGTGTTAAGATATATGAAGTAAAGTGGTAAATCGGGATTCTACAGCGTGGTAGTCTTATTTATGTTTAGACTGTGGCCCATACCGGTGTTGTATTTCTATGTTGTTGTGTGCTGTTGATGAAATGGGTATGGATTTTTGCTTTTTTAGGCGTTTCTTCCTTTTCGCAACTTCTAGTCAAGTCATCCCGTAGCATTCAATTGTTCCTATTAAGTGACAACCTCCAACAAGAAACATGTTTGTCAAGAAATTATAAAAAAGCACCTGAATAATCTTTGACAATTTCTGGTGATTTTGGGATTGCTAAATGATTATTTATATTCTGAATATGGGTTCTTTTGGTGACGTTTGTGGGGATGATGTTGATCGTCTGTGGTTATATGATTGTTGAATGTAGTACGCTTGCGCTGGTATGTTTGCATAGTAGCCTTAGCTATGTTAAGACTGTAGACGCTGACGCTACTGGTGTTGTCCGCTTTCGAATGCGCACATCTGAGCCTTATGAACTCTATCTATATTGGGTGATGATATCTATGAATCTGTGTGATCGTACTATGAAACTTTGAAATTTTTTGCCATGAATGTGTGTGTGTTAAATGTGGATAAAGAAACAACATCGTTTTGAGCGCTAAATGAGAGTTATATATAATGATACAAAGGTGCGGAAAGAGTGTTCTTTTGGATCGGTTCAAAAAACTCATAACCTGAGACTATTAAAACAATCGTCATTACGGCGATGATGTCTACTCTACGTGTTTACTGATTGCATATTAATGTTCACTGATTTTCAACTATTGGTGGGGCAGCTACTGTGCACTGTAGCTGCATCCATGGTCGATATTTGGTGTTCGTTTTGTCTTTTTAACTCTGAACCCTTATCCGAGCTTAAATTTGCTGCATTCAGGAAAGCGACACAGTTTAAATACTCCCGGGCTCTAGTGGATTCTATCGCCTTCTTTTGTGTTCCAATAGCGGTCGGTCATTTTTTTGGAATTTCATATATTGTCTGTGAACGCATGCCGACTCATATTAGCTCCTTTGTTGACCCGTCGAGAGTTTCGGACATCTTTCCTCTTGATTATTTGTTGACACATATTTGTAGGCTTACATTATATGTATGTAACGATTATTGGGAGCCTCTATTGCTTAAACGTTGGGTAAACAGCGTACGTTTTTTTGTCGCAACCATGGTGCTATTTTTGGGTGCTTTGTATCTTAAAAGCATGGTCACTGGCTTATTGTCTTTAGATTATCGGCCGTCTACGCAGATTAGCGTTAACAGTCTCTGTGCCTTGGCGGGTTAACCATTAATACTATAAGGTTGCAGCCATGTCGGATGCTGGATGTTAGCCATCGTGTATCACGGGAGCAACATAATAACATTTGAAACGATGAAGTTTTAATAGTCATGTATGTATAGTTCTTGCTTTGGTACTTGCATATCGACCAGGGTATGATTTCGTCTGCTATTATGGAATGTTTTCAAAGGTATTGCAGTCAAATCGATATGTGTATACTTATTATTGTTGATTATGTTTTCGATAACCTTTTAATATCTTCCATGTGCAGATTGTGGATAGACAACATTCTCTTAAAGTCGGATACCACTTTTAATTCAGGTGTGTCACTAAAGAAGTTTTAGGTTTTTCATTTCCTTTTTTCCGCTTCAATTGGCTGTGATGATTTGATTCCGAGTGTCTTAGATTCTGAGCCTATACGTCTTTAGGTCTTTACATTATTTGGTTATCATCGTGTATGTGTAATGATTTTGGTGTGTGAAGAGTCGGATAAATACGATGGCAGTTGTGTATGACGAGTTTAGGTTTCGTTCAGTGACACCCGTAACTTCACAGTAGACAACTTATGTGCTACTTCTCCCATTCTTTTCATAACGACAACAACGTTTACAATACAACAATTTTGCTAAACACTAATACGTTCAATTCTGCAAGTTCTTTTGATTTTGGAATGAACGTCGTAATGTCCCTTTCCAATTATCAGCTCCGCATTCTAATGATTAGTCAACAATGAAGTCGTGAATTAGGTCACATATATTCGGGTTGTTTTCATGTTGCCTGATTATTTGAACACATAAATGGTCGTTGGAGACTATCATAGTGTGGTTGATAAACTACATCCAGGCTAAAACCATTGACAAAAAAGTTTTTCATTCCTTAGGGTATTTATATATGCAACGTCCAATTCCGAGCGTTGATGACATTTGTTGTCAGTGACACACTATTTTAGAGTGTCCCGACAATGTAGTGGCACCCATGTCATTTACATGGTAGCAACTGTGTTGGTCACCTGTATTCATTATTGTTTATTTTATTCCGAGCTTGAGAACTTCTTGTTATGCGCATTCTACTTGGGTCTTACAAACGTAGTTTACAGGAATATGATATGTTATGTCGAATAGGACACTTAGAAGTCGGGGTAGATTCAGGTACAGAAACACATTACAAAAAGCGTGGTAACCTTTCAGAACGACGCTGTTTTAATAGTCCCGGGCTTCGCCGAGTCCAGTGGGCTACTTTTGTGACCCGATAGCGGTCCATGGTTTTTTTCTTTTTTGGATTGTCATATATTGTCTACCAACTCCTCAAACCAACTCAGTTGTTGACCCATCTAGAATTGTGTCTTCTTCTTACGCGGTCCTTTCTTTACGGAGGTTTTTGTGGTTCTTTTTTTATGGGTACTAATAGTTCGGTTCTTTGTTTGCCCACCTTTTAATATTGGTTGTAGATTATAATACTTCTTATATATATTTTGGTTTATGTATGTGTTTACAAGAGGTTCTTTTGGCTCAAGTTGGCCCGACGTTTAATTGGTTCGCTTTTTTTGCACCGTGGCGGGGCGAGTGTTTTAAGCTCGCAACCATGACAGTGGGTCATTCTAAGATGATAATACTTGCATCGTGGCAAGGCGAGCATCTTAAGATCGCAGCCATGCCAGAGATATGTACTTTTTTCAACCATTTACATAACCGCATTTCATGGTTATCAAATGAATTTTGAGGCTGTGATGACTAGAAAGGTCTCGACAAAGCTTAGATTGTATGCGTCTTAGCGTGGTAACCTTTTATAGCTGCAGCCATGACGGACGAATAATGAGCTTATCTGAGCCTCTTGTACGATGCCGCCCACAAGGTTAAAATTTTATGCGGGTTGATGTTTAAGCTAATATAACTTTATATGGCGTGTATTGATTTGAATGCGAAACCAGATTATTGATGAGATGACCTTTATGGCACACTGTTGGTGCCTACATAATACATACATCTCGCATACTGTTATGAGGAACGGTACTAAGAGTAAACGGTATGGTGGCGAGGCAAGCTCGCCGTTGCTGACGTGGCGCTCGCCACTTGCTCGCCACCGTACTACTACCCTCCGCCGATTTTGCGAGTCAAAAGAAGACAAAAATGTGTGTGTGCCCTTATCCGTTGCTTTTAATTTATAAATGTGTGTTTGTTTGTTTTTGATGGTTTAAGGTGGCTCGACATATAGGTGTTGCAGGTTTTTACTATCAAGAAGAAGAATCAGTGTTTTCCTTTTGTTACAAAGAGGTAGGCGTGTTTTGGAGAATTGGAGATAGGGTTTTTTTGGGCTGAATTTTTTATGAGTTGGGCGCCTTTATCCAAATGTTTTATATACAGATGTAGTTTTGTAATTTTTGGGCTGAATTTGTTTTTTTATTTTTTTATATAGTTTTGTAATTTTTGTTAAATATGTTATTTGTATTTTGGTGTATATAAATCAATTTAGATTATGTGAAAAAATAGAAAAGAAAATAAAATTGTGAGTGGTGGGGCCAAAATGAGGAGACAAAAGTATGTTATGAGTGAATGTATATTTTTAAGTGGGAGTGAGATGCTGACGTGGCAGTCTGTGAGGCCTAAATGAAGAGATGTATCTCTTCACCATACCTATTACTCTAACTATGATAGGGGTTTTGTTACTATCATGTGCGCCTCATTGGTAGAAAAAACAGAAATACAAGCTGGCACACGCGATAGTGACAAAACCCTTATCATATTTCCATTGTTCTGGAGTACACTCTTATGCAAATAGACAGTGTCGCCGAATTCTTCTTTAAATTTTTCGGGTACATTTTCGCTTTTAGGAAATCTGTAATAGGCTCTTCTATTGATCGATGTAAAACGTCTACTCATACATCTAAAACACAACTCAAATATATTTTGCGATGGTTATGCAACATATGATATACGACACTGAAGCGGCAGTGACGGTGACAGCCATAAGCGGGTTTCTGTTTTGATCCGGTATCTTTGTAATATTATTCAATTTTCATTTCATTCAAATAGACATGGTTAAACGTGTGCCGGGAATGAACAGAGATGATCGTGCCACTTAATAGTATCGTGATCCCCTCTTTCATTTTTCGTCCTCATTCGAGCAAGTTCGTAAAATATTCGAAAATGAACATACCAATTCGTATCAAAACCGAAATACGTTTATCACTGTTGCCACCACTGCCGCCTTAGTGCGAATTTATTATCCTAACGCGAGGACATAACAAAAAAAGGCAAAAAAACTCTTCGCAGCGAAGCGCAGGCACCAAACCACTCGTTACCCATAATTTACAAGTATGACTATGTTTTTAAAAGACAGTAGTGTATTAGTGTGTCAAATTTATAAAAACGGCTTTAGTGTGACAAATTTATATATTGGAGAACTTGAAATCCATTTGACCTATTTTACCCATTTTATATTTTAGCTTTTTATAGGATTTGACCCATCTAACCCATTGGAAATATCATGTAACCGAGATTGACTCATTCACAAAAAATGGTTTTAAACCACTCATTAACATAATTCACACCAAACATGATGCCATCACCTTCGAACCCGTGCTGATTCCTAAAAATAAATGATTTGACATGTTACACACCTCTAGCCACTGATAATGCCACCTTTGTACTGATTTTCCTTGAATAAATATGCACCACTGACAAGTATGAATACATCTATTGTACTGATTTTCCTTGGATAAATATGCATCATTCTCAAGTATGAATACATCCTTTGTACTGATTTTCCTTAAATAAATATGCACCACTCTCAAGTACCAATACATACTCGTAAAATTCTGCTAGCTTTGAGTCTATAAAACAGATTTGGAAAATAATAATAATCCCATGTATAAACAAACTTATAAGATGGAAAGCCAAGAGTGATATAATATTATGACAGATTCAGCTTATCAATCCCCTCATGAATTTTAGACACATACGAACACGCGATGTAACAAATTAATGCAAGATTACCTCGTTCAAAATCCTATGTAACTCGTCTCTCCTATCTCTTGCCTCAACAACTATGTCTCTATCATTGCTATCAACCATAAAAATAAGACCTTGTGTGTTCCGGAAGTAGTACCTTGATGCGGCGGGTTGCAATATCGAATTAACCGTTGTAGTGTATTATAGACAAGACCAAGATTTTCTCTAAGAGAATAGTGAGGCATGTTTGAAATGCATGTCATATAAATGTAAGGGTCGAGGAATAATTATTTTTGTATTTTTTTTATGTTTTATGAAAACAATCAAATCTTGGGTTTTGAATGGAGGGTTTTGATTATGCTAATACCTACTCCTAATTAATTGACAAGAAATGTAAATGGTGGTGAGAGCTTCTTATAGGAAAAAGACGTATTTAGCTAGGATGCACTACTTCTAAATCGATCTACCTAATTTATTGCATTGTCACGCCTTTGCTAGTGTAATGTGGAGTATTCTTTATTACGTATTGTGGTTTGTATTACAGTAGATATTATATTGTATATTTTGTGTAGTCGGCCCATTGGCCCGAGCCCTTAGTCTAGAAGGTTTCTTTGTATCTTATATATAGGTTGGTTATTATCAATTGTAATCAAGCAATCAATCAAAGCAAATAAATATCCTTTATGGTAATCAGAGCTTAATATCAATCTTCCCCTAATCTTCTCTTTTTTTTCTCTCATAACACGCTCCTCACCTCTCCCTCCCATAAAAAAAATATCGTTCATCGACGGTATTGTTCATCGGTACTGTTCATTGACGGGTACTGTTCATCGAAAAAAAAAACTTATGGCTTCTCTTGATTAGTAATGGTATATGGATACCGGAGCAATCTCTCACCTTTCATCTCACACCGGTAACCTTCAAACCTCTTCTCTTAATCGTAATTTTCATTCAGTTATTGTCGGAAATGGATCATTTATACCTGTCACCCACTCTGGACATCTACAAATCCCTAATCCATATCGCCCACTCCATCTTAAAAATGTTCTTGTCAC
Organism: Tanacetum coccineum; assembly: GCA_026074375.1. Classification (NCBI taxonomy): domain Eukaryota; kingdom Viridiplantae; phylum Streptophyta; class Magnoliopsida; order Asterales; family Asteraceae; genus Tanacetum; species Tanacetum coccineum. The sequence goes on along the minus strand of BQNB010148721.1, from coordinate 9,892 downwards.
ACCCAATATAATTAAAAACCTTGTTTCTGTACGGAAATTCACCACTGATAATAAATGCTCCATTGATTTTGATCCCTATGGTTTCACTGTACGAGATTATCATACCCGCCAAACCCTCCTTCGTTGTGACAGCACGGGTGATCTATACCCCTTACATGTTGCCGCCTCAGCCTTTGCCCTACTTACTAATAATCATTCCCTTTGGCATCAACGTCTTGGTCACCCCGGTGATAATGTAATTCAAACCCTGTCATCACGTGGCCTTGTGTCTTATAATAAACAAAACACTCAACACTTGTGTCGTGCCTGCCAGTTAGGGAAACAAACAAAACTTCCCTTTCAACGATCTACCTCTATTGTCACATCTCCCTTTGACATTATTCACTCAGACCTTTGGACATCTCCTGTCTCTAGCATGAGTGGATATAAATACTATGTCCTTTTCTTAGATCACTATTCACATTTTTTGTGGGTCTACCCACTTCATAGAAAATCTGATGCACAGTCAAAACTTCTACACTTTCGTGCATTTGTAAAAACCCAATTCAACCGTGAAATCAAAGCTTTTCAATGTGATCATGGTGGAGAATTTGACAACACTCTCCATGAATTATTTGCCACTAATGGAATTCAATTTCGTTTCTCATGCCCACGTACATCTCAACAAAATGGCAAATCTGAACGCATGATTCGTACTATCAATAACGTAGTAAACGTCTCAAACAAAATCCCACCTCCTCTTTCAAGCCCGTCTTCCTCCCGAGTATTGGGTCGAAGCACTACTCACTGCCGCTTACTTACTTAATATCCTCCCTTCCACCTCTATCAACAATGACATCCCTTACACAAAATTATTTAACAAACCAACCTCTTACAATCACCTTCACACGTTTGGATGCCTTTGTTATCCTTACACCTTTTCACCGCACAAACTTGCCCCTCGTACCACACCATCTATCTTTCTCGGGTACCCTTATAATCATCGCGGATATCGGTGCCTTGACCTAAACACTAACAAAATCATCATTTCTCGTCATGTCACATTTGACGAAACTGTCTTTCCCTTCGGCTCCATGACTCCAACTAAATCCCCCTCATACCAATTCCTAGATGATAATCTCGACACCTCCCCCATTGCACTTCGCCTACTTACCACACCTACTTCTCCTCAACAAACACCACCACAAATAACCCCACAAACAAATCCACAAACAACTCCACAATCAACACCTCCAACTCCTCTATCAACACCATCACCACAAACAACACAGACACCACCAACCACCCCACCACCACCACCACCCACCTCGCAACACCCTATGGTCACACGCTCTAAAGTCGGGATTGTGAAAGCTAACCCCAAATACAACTTACATGTTACTACCTCCTCCCCTATCCCCAAGTCTCCTTTCTATGCCCTTCGAGATCCTAACTGGAAACAAGCTATGTGTGACGAATATAAAGCTCTCATTGACAATAACACATGGGTACTTGTTCCTCGCCCACCAAATGTCAACATTGTCCGCTCTATGTGGTTGTACAAACACAAATATAATGCGGACGGGTCCTTAAATCGGTACAAAGCTCGACTAGTTGCAAATGGTCGTAGTCAACAACAAGGCATCGACTGCGATGAGACATTTAGCCCTGTTGTCAAACCTGCTACCATACGGACTGTTCTTAGCCTTGCAGTTTCTCGACAATGGCCTATTCATCAGTTAGACGTGAAAGGAGGTTATGAGATTAATTGTCCGATTATTGCTCATAACTCCTTTTGACCATGAGTTACAAACTCTTTTAAATGAGCTATTATTAACACATGATAGTTAAAAAATATATACATAAAATTTGATGTGAATTTTAAAATGTTTATTGTGAACATTGACTAATGAATTTATATCTTTCCCAAACAAGAAATGTTTTGGTCCCTTAATAATTTTAAGACTTCTAAAATATAATTACACGGGTACCCGCCACTGCAACGACGACGAGTACCCTGTGACTATATTTTACGACGAACAAATGTTATTCGGTTAAACATTTTTCTAACAACAACTGTCAAAAAATTAGATCTACAAAATAAAATCTATAGATCTATAAAAGAATTATAAAAGCCAAAGAGCATAACATTTATGTACTAAATAATTAAATTCTCAAATTGTAAAATATAAATCAACATGACTAACAAACCATGTTTATTTTGTATAAATCGTCAACTTACATATGGCATCCATGCTTCACCATCAAAAAGAGATCAAACTGCTCAAAATATTCGGATAGATCTAACAAGAAGTACATTGGACATGAGAACATTCATATGGATATGTCAAAACCGCTCAAAATCACCAAAAAACACACTGAAATCACCTAGCGCACTGAAACCACCTAGTCTACCAAAGCCATGATCATTAGCTTGACAGACGACGGCGATAACGACTGATGGCACATGATGTTGGTAAAGGTGGCGGCAGAACTAAACGGTAGTGGCTGATATGTGAGACGACAAAAATTGGTGGTTTGAAGAAAGAGAGAGAAATGTGTTTGTGTTTTTAAGAAAGATAAAATAGAGATGAAAATTGTGTAGTGAATTTTGTTAGTGTGTTAGGTTTTTATAATCAATGAGTATTTGAGTTTGTGGTTTACACTTTAATGATGTTTAATGGACCGTTACAAATGGACTACATGAATGCATTTAAATGGACCGTTACAAATGGACTACATGAATGCATTTAAATGGACGGTTACAAAATAATGATGTTTAAGAAAGATAAAATAGAAATGAAAATGATATAATGAATTTTGTTAGTGTGTTAATTTTTTATAATCAATGAGTATTTGAGTTTGTGGTCTACACTTAAATGATGTTTAATGGACCGTTACAAATGGACCACATGAATGCATTTAAATGGACTTTTACAAAATAAGTCTGTTACGAAATAAAGTGCATGAAGACACTTTAATTTTTAGTTAAGAGGCTTTAAATGACAGCATTCTTTTTTTTGAAAAGCTTTTAAGGTTGGCTGTATGCATGAACTTTCTTAAATAAGTAATATTTTTTACTTAAAATTTTAAGACTTCTAAAAATAGAATGGCCTAAATGCTTTATAAAGTAGTAGAGATGGAGCTTAATGCAACTCATTTTGTAAAAAACTATGTAACGTACAACTTATTATACAGTTTTGATATGATCCGAGACAACTCCATTGTAACTAACTTCTAAAATTTGACCCACTTGACTGACCATCTCTACTTTATAAAGCATTTAGCCAATTTCTAAAATTAGAAGTACTTAAAATTTTAAGTAAAAAAGATTACCTCTTTGAGAAAGTTTATACGTACATGTATTTAAAAGCCTTTAAAAAAACAACCAATTTAAAATTTTAAAGTTCCAAGTGAAAATTCAAGTGTTTTCATGTACAATTAATTATAAGTTACATCTTAAACTTTAAGTGTTTTTGATTCAATGTTTGTAACGGCTTTGCATATTGTAACAACCCATTTAATACAAAGACTCCATTTCAAGCTACATTTTTCTTGCCCTCACATATAAAACACCAAACACACATAGAGACACACCACATATTTGCATTTCTTTCTTCTTTCTTTATTTTTTTTCTCTAACCTATAACACACCACAATGAGCAACTGCCTGGACTATCATGAATGGAAACATCAGTTACTAATGGAACGTACATGTTCTAGAAGTGATATTGCAAAATAACTAGACGGGTAAGTTTTATATTCTTCCAGAACTTTAAAGTTTTATATTATTTGTCAACTTTAATTGTTTTTATCTTTTTCACATATTATTATATGGGTAATTAAAAGATGTTTGTTTAAGAATTATTTTTTTACTTTTTGACGATAGCATACTTGGGCAAAAACAATTTGTTTGCTGTTACAAAAATTATCTTACTATCTTTAACAAATTATACATTAAATTTATAAATATTAGGGTAAGTTTAATTTATATAACTTGTGACTTTATAATTTGGGCTTTGTACTTTTTATTTTAGAATTTGGACTATATAAAATACTTAACATATTAAAAGTAACTTTGCGATTTTCATATATTTCGTCACAACTAAATAATAAAGTCATGGAAAAAAATAAATGAAAAACATTTGTTCACCACAAAATTAGTCACCGGGTACATGTTGTCGCATTACGCACGTACCATGTTATTTATGTTTTAAAGATGTTATTCATGCTAATCTCTTTAATTTGAACTTTATGTTTATTTGGATGTGAAATAGCGTGCACTGTAATAGTTTATAATCATTTTAATTAAAATTTGTCATTTTTTCGTAAATTTATCGTTAAAAAATCATGTATATAAAAAACATTTGCTCGCCATAAAATTTAGTTACTGGGTACCCGCCGCCGCATTACACGGGTACCCGACTAGTAAATATAATATAGCCCTTATCTCACCTTGCGTACGTAAATGAGTTAAAATTACCACATTCAAAAACCAAATAGCAAGCTTACTTCATCAGATTGAATTATTCATCAGGAGGCACAAAGCTCAC
>BQNB010148720.1:4690-16261 GCA_026074375.1 Tanacetum coccineum | reverse complement strand
AGTTGCTCAGAATGATGTTTTACTGTTCCGCGAGGCTCGCCAATCTTAAAATTGAGTAATAACGGGTCGAAACCAAAGGTCAAAGTCTGTCTTTTATTTAAAATAGTCAAAGTTCCAACAGAATTGAAAAAGGGGATTTTGGTCATTTTCCGTCGAGTTCTGGGTCTCGGCTATAACTAAAAAGTCGTCCGGAATATCGATTTACATAAAATCTCTTTTTACTCCGAGACATGAAAATGTGATTTAGTGGGTCGTTTTAGTCGGGTCAGACTTAGGAAAATAAATATACTTTAGGGAAGTCAAATGTAAAAGTCAAACATAGGGATAACTTGACGAATATATGTGTCAAAAGAGTTTAAGCGATAGTAAAATAATATCAATAAGATTTTTAGAGATCAACGAGTATTTTACGACCATTGGTCGGGTCTAAGAACGTAAAGTCAAATAAAGTCAAATGTTGACTTTTGAAAGTCAACGGGTCAATACTAAACTTGTCGATCGTTTATATAAAAATATTAACACTATTATTATTATTATTATTATTATTATTACGAGTATAACAATTTAAACACAAGAACTTTTATAAACGGATATATTCCTAAAAATAGTAACCTTTACGTAAACATACGGGATGTAATTCCGATACAAGTAATTAATGATCACATTGAACGTCGAGAATTCAACGAGACGAATTAATATTATTATAAGTATAATTGAATAACGAAACATCCTAAAAGCGGTAACTTTCCGAAAATGGTAACTTACTAAAAATAGAAAGTTTCCTAAATTAGAAAGTTTTCGACTAAACTATAAAGAAGTGATCGTAACCTAATATTATGGGGTTTTTAGGATCTAAGGCGCAAGTGGGGTTTTCTCATCACATGTATGACTAAATGTATATATATATTATAAATATGATTCTGTTGATACGATGAACGCATCGTCGATCGTACTTTTCAATATAGTAACCGAGCGACTCTAATTATAGGTCGTGATCACGTTTGTGGATACTCGTACTAGGCTTCTTCATTTGATTATCGACTTTGAATCAAGGTGAGTTCATAGCCCCATCTTTTCTTCTTTAATGGTTTTCATAACTATTTTCGGGGTGAGAATACATGCTCGTTTTACCAAATAACTTATTGATTCCAATTTCATAAGCGTTACATGAATGCTTTTACGAAAGATTTTACTTGCTTTACACATGATTTCTAATACATGGTTGTTTACCACTGAATTTATTAAAGCTTGATTTGCTTACTACACGATTTGGGATCATTGAATATCTATTTACAAAACTGAGAGTTTTGAACATATTACTTGTTTTAAATTGGACACAAGTGCTTGAAGGGTATGCTTGACCCGATTATGAGTTTATCTGCATGAGTACCTATTGCAAAAAGGCCCCGAATTTCATGCACTGTTAATTACCTATGATGGGTAAGCGCTAGTACATTAAGTAGATCTATTGGGCCGTGACTGCCCTGTCTGGGGTTGTGACATCCATGGCGCGATCACCCCTAAAGGACATTTTGTATTGAGAATTTCTTAAGGTATATTGCAATATTACCTTGTTGAGGGGCAAATTATATGCATATTTTATATGCTTGGTTAACGTTTCAGTGGCATGAGCTTAATGCGATAATATATTAATTCATTTACCTGACATTGCATTCGTTGCACTGTCGCTGGCTGATCTTAAACCTTGTGGTCCATTACTAAACATTACTTGATTTATTGAATCCCTACTTGAATTTCGAAAATAGTTCTTTGAAATGTTGTAACGCTACTTTTCTTTCAGAAATATATTACTTGAATTATTTCAACACTGCTTTTACTTAAACCTATGAATTCACCAACATTATTGTTGACGTTTTTGCATGTATTTTCTCAGGTTATTATATTTCTAGCTGTGCATTGGGAGCATTCGAGTCACGCGGATATCAAAACTTTAAGGACTTGTTTCACATTCGATGATTGTTTTCTTTAAATATACAAATGAGTCATGTTTGAACTCTTGTAATGTTTGTTAAAAGCAAATTATTGGGACCTGGATTTACTCTGAAAATTTTAATCGAATATGACATTTTATTAAACGTCTCTTTGAGGTCGTTTTCTGTAACTTGTACTTTATACTACGAAGTAGCACCCCAAAGTGGTATTCCGCTGCGTTGTTGTGAAATTTGGGGGTGTTTCATCATCTTCTTCAGCTTGTAGCTTAAAAGCAAGTTCTTCATCAAGCTTGAGTAGCTCTTTCTTAGACATTTTCTTCACTGTTACACTTGGCTCTTTAATAACATCCCCTTTTTCCTGAACTTTTACACTTTTCAAAGCTGCAAGTTCTTGAGCCAATGTAACTTCATCAACACTTAAATTCACATCTTTATCAGCAACTTCACTTTCAACAACTACCTCATCACCATCTAAGTCATTTACATCAAACATTTCAGCATCATAAACATTCTCCAGGGTGATGTCTTCATCAGCATCAATATCGTGAATTTTCCTCCCATGTTTGGATGCATCCTCCTAATCACCCAAACTAACTTCTTCAAAGGAAACCACTCGTGCAGATCTACCAACCCTATATAATCTTTTGAGCTTATAAGTTCTTGACCCTGCTTTCTTCTCTAACTTCTTAACTCTCTTTTTTAAACTTGTAATCTCCTGAGCTTGAGCAGTCTTTGTGTTCTCCAGGTCAAGCACTCTTTGTTGTAATTTGGTATAAAAATCCATCAATTCCTTAAGTTGCATACTAGGCTCCTCAATGACAGCCTCATCTGCTATATTTGCAGGATCACTAGAAACACTAGATTGAGATGCCTAAGTGTCCTTCTCCTTAGGCCTCCTAGACTTTTGTTTCCTTTAAGGTTGTGATGATGATGGTTGAGTAATGATGGGTGTGTGATGGGGATCAGTTGGCATTGCAGAACCTTCACCCATTTCTTCTTGAGCTTGAACCACCATGGTTGGAAATAAGGGTGTTTCCCTTCTAGAAAAGTCCTTTCCTTGCCTTCTCATGTTAGCAAAAATCTTCTTTGTATGAGAGAGTGCAAAAAAAATCATGTTGTGAGTTGCCATCCCTTCTAGTTGATTATTCAAAAAGACTTGTACAAATCTCGAATACATCAAGAATTTGATAGCATTATCTAAGTTCTTCACCATGCATTTTGAAAATATACTAGGAAAAGTTTAAAACATTTGGTTTGTGGCTAAACAGATAATTGCAGAGGCATAGTGCTACAAATTCTTCCAAGCAGTTATTCATAGCACTTAACATTGTAAAATAGTATGATAAGAAATTTCCATTGGAGAGAGAAGAATGCCTTATAGAAAGAAAACTTCTGTGAAAGGTTTTTCATACCTCATGAGGTGTAATCAGATCAAATTTGGTAGCATTTGGCAGACAATCAACACCATCAGCATCTTCTAGTTGAAGATCTCGTCTTACAGTTGCTTCAGTTGTGATGATCTTCTTTCCATCCACTAGGGCTTGTAACTGTTGTTCCCCATTAACCGTTTTCACCTTGATAGTAGTCCAAAGTATATATAGTGGGATTAACGGTTAAAGCATATCTTATAGAACTTGCATTCAGAAAATCCACTATCTGCTCAAATCCTTCACTTTCAGCAGATTTAGTCAAAAACGCGACTAAATTATGAGTATCAACAAATTGTAGGGTCGTCATTGTGTTGGGTTTTGATGATAAATGATGAAATTGAGTTAGGGTTTATGATTAGAGAGTATATGAAAGATTGAAATCGATTAAATGATTGAATGAAACCCTTAATCAAAGTATTTATGAAAATACCCTCAACAGCATTAACGTTCACCAGCAGTTGTAAGTTATGCATAGCAGCATTAACTTTCAACAGCAGTAGTAAGTTTATGCCTAGAAGCATTAACTTATAACATCAGTAGTAAGTTTAAGCCTAGCAGCATTAACTTATAACACCAGTAGTAAGTTTAAGCCTAGCAGCATTAACTCATAGGAGCAGTAGTAAGTTTATGCCTAGCAGCATTAACTTCGCCCAACAGTAGTAACCCAGCAGTAGTAAGTTATGCCTGGCAACATTAACTTTGAGCTACCAGCATTAACTCTAATTCCATTCCAAACAGCTTTTCCATCATCAAATTAACATTTTGACTCACAAAAACTCTCTATATATTTTTTCTTTCTCTCAATTCTTTTAGCTCACAATTCTCTCTGTCTGTTTTTGCTTTCTCTCAATTCTTTTAGCTCACAATTCTCTCTATCTGTTTTTGCTTTCTCTTAATTCTTTTAGCTCCAAAATTCTCGCCTCTTTGTCTGTCTTTCCTTTCTCTTAATCTTAGCTAATAATCCTCTCTGCCTGTTTTTTTGCTTTCTCTTAATTCTTTAGCTCACATTATCTCTCTGTCTGTTTTTAATACACTCGCTTTCTGTTTTTCAAATCACAACTCTCTTTCTGTATTAGTTTTGATGTTATATACACTAATTATACTAGCTCAAGATAAAAATGATGCTTAAATTAAGTGTTATATGTTCGATATCAAATTCAGAAAATTGTACACGTTTTCGCAAAGTCAGAAAACAATTTTTTACAAAAATCATAATTCAAAGTATCAGGTGGGAGGCCCCCATTAAATAATTTGAGTGGCCCCTTTGAATTCCTGGGTGGCCCCCTTAATTTTAAGGGGACCACTTGATTCGGCAGTTTTTCAGAAACTTTGAAAAATCATATAAAATCAACCGTAAGTCCCTAGAAGTCGTGCCACCCGCCATTTCGAAGAGAATTGAGTCTACTTTCATATAAAAACACTTCCAAGTATTTATTTCAAACTTAATCTAGTTAGAAAGGCAAAATACAACTTAATGTCTAAAACGTTGAGTCTCGTTTTAACGTAAAACTTGTATTTTATCTTTTCCTTTCGAGTCGGACATTTCTAGTCGATATATCTTTGAAAAATGGTGTAATTAACTTTTCAAAAAAAATATTATACTTGATTTTGAATGGGGAGGAAGTATTTTATTTTCAAATAAACAGAGCTATGTATACGTTTGTTGTAATCTAATTAACCAAAACAAGACAATACTATTATGTGTTTATGCTATGTGATTATATGCCACTCTTTGGTCCTTAAGTTTTGTGATAATAGAAATTATTAAATGATTGTTGCTATTTCTAATTGAGCTAATTGAATATCTAAGCACATGTCCTTGTACAGCTATTCTTTTTAGCTAGTTTTTTTCAGATAATAGCATAACTAAACTTATGCCAGAATGTTCTTGCATTAAGATTTGCCAATTGTTCTTTGCATTGCATATAGGCATAGATCACTTAATTTACAAAAGTTACATATAACATCTTGTAAATCTTTTCGGTATGGGAATAATACTATAGGAATAAATTCAATAACTTTTCAAGTATTTTGATTAATGTGTTAAAACTAGTCACCTAAATATTTCCAACGATTTAATCTATTTTCAACAACACGTTTAAATATTTTCAACAACTTGCTTGGTTTGACCTTGGGTTGGTTAAACAAAAGAAAAGATTGTATTAATACATCAATAACTAAGAAAAAGAGAATGCTTGTGCTTACATGGTTCTAACATATACACATAATTTTTTTTTTAAACATATAGTATTTTACAAAAGATGTGTGTTGTATAAAAATGGTTAGAAAACTCACACTCATAAAATTTCAAAAACTATGTATATTATACATAACCAACAAATTTATTTTCGTACAAGTAAATTACAACTAATCTTGGGATTAATGGAACACACTATTTAAAATATATATCTATTTCTTTTTAAATTAGTGTTTCTTGAGGGTCAAGAAATATTCAAGAATATCATCAATTCATAAATTCAAAATTATGATTGATATTGTTATGAATCTAATTACAAGTTTTCGAGTAGGACATGAAATTCGGATTCTTATATTTTTAGTATCAATATATTATCAAAATATAACAAAAGATATTATCTTGAATCTACATACTCAATCACACTTGATTGATATGAAAAGATATTACATCCTTTTTCTAGATGAAGAAGAATATGCATCGAATCATAACTCACACTTGTGTTGATGATGTCATATTGAGTCTACTTGTCCAATGGTTGTGTTCCAAATATTATACCAATATGTTCAATACATGCATAAAATACACAATGAAGTAGGATTGACGACTTGGTCAAGCAATTTACATTGCAAGGCAATTGGTTAAATGTTAATTCTGATAAGCCAAACACAGGCAACTAACAATATTGTAAACATTGCTCATACAATATTAAAGCACGACTCAAATCTAAAAATTCACTTTAACTACACTACTCGAATAAGAATAATATATTCTTGTTTATTCTCCTATGACAAATGATGATTGGGAAACATTGATTTAAAGATTTAATGACTTACATATTAAACGATTGATAAAGAATAACATATATCATGTCATTTATAAAATAAATCTTGTATCTATAAATTGGTTGTGTTACAAGAAAATACACTACATATAATTTGAATAATATAAGTTATTAGAATTGAAAAATAACCTATCCAAATATGTGTCAGTGCATAAATCAAGTAAAAATACTTATTTAATTATGATATACAACATTGATAAGAATAATAATTTTAGAAAAGCATATTTGTTTAAAAATAAAATATGTATCTTTTTAATGATTTATCACTAATGAATCACAAACTGATTAAGATAAATAATCATTGATTGAATTCATTTCCACATGACATTGAAATGTAGAATCTTAAAACATTCTCAATATAACATAATTGTCACAAATAAGCACATATTTTGGATTTGAAAAATCAAACACGTTTAACTATCACATGTGACAACAACACATGTAAGATGACTAATATCAGACATCCCTTAAATCAAGCAATATGTAAATCGAAACCAAACAATCTATAGAACTTAAACAAAGATTAAAACATCTTGTTTACGGCTTATCAAAGAGATCTACACATTCTTGATTAGGATTAAGCCGAACCGAAATTAAAGTCTGTATAGTTGAGTCATGTTAGGCCCTCTATGAAATGATAATACAAACTTTATCTTTGCTACACTTCATTAGGCAAATATAAGAACTCTATTTTGTCTAACATGAGAATGACTACTGGAGAATCTATTGCACTAGAAATTCAATTTGACCTAAACAATTGAATTGCTTCCAAGAGTGAAGGCTGGATCGGTGAAAAACCTAATAAAAATGGTCGGAAAGCCTGAAATAAGCACCACAAGTGATAGTCTCATATTCATACTCAAATTGATTAAATAGTTTCTTCCTAATATCATAAATGATAGGTCACAACGATAGACTTTGTATATCATTAGGAGTACACACTAAGCATAGAAATTAGGCTTTTCCTTAGTCAATCTAGACACAATGCACCTCACATATGTGCTTTAATGTTTCAAGATGATTACTTGTTTCCATGTAATGCAATTATATGTCTTCATGATCTTGATGCTCAACGTTTGATTAGCTTACTATATTATATATTAACACTCTCCATGTAGGTTTGACAATTTAAATATTTCATCCGAAATATTCAAGTATCTTTAACTTGCGTCCGCAATCGTTAAAAGGTCATATCCGATAATTCATATTCAAGCCTTTTAACAACATATGTTAAAATTCTCTTCCTAAAGCTAAAAGCTTACATCAACCTTCATGTGAAAAAGGTCTTACGATTTTCTACATAAGTGATTCATAGTCTCCTTAATATACACACCTTAAGACTATCGTACTTTCACTGGACCATTTAGATCCGTTTTCCATGCCCTTAGGAATGTTACGATGGTTTATCGTCATGCTCACCACATACACAATGAGAATCGAACATCATCCATCGATATTTGGATAGAAAACTCATCAAAATTCGTCGTCATTTCCCTTACAACAATTTCCAAAAGGAAATATCTTCATTGAAAAAGTTTCGTCGAAAGACAACTTCGCCGGTACCCTCACCAAATCACTCAAATATGAACCTTTTTAAGTCTAGGTCTAGGAATGATGAAACAAATCTTATAAACGTGTCATTCTCATTTTAATAGTCTTGTTACTAATAAATATATTCTGATAAATCTCGATAACTTAATCATTTCATCTAAAATGTTTAAGCATTTTTAATTTGCAAAATGAAAATTAAAATGTCACTCTTTGTTCATGTCTAATTGGTTTCACAAAAACCTTAATCATGCCTCTATTATTATATAGATGGTTAATATCTTCCGTCCATATTTCCACTACCACCTTTAATACAACCTCGTACCTCGTCGTGTGATTGTTCTATGAACATTCGTAATACTCGAGAAGAGCTACATAACTTCGCGGATGAAGTTCATCGTATGCTAACCGTCATCCGTCATGACTTTGTTAAGCTCATCGCTTCCGTCGTTATTTCTCTTCACCTATTCTTTTTATTCCACAATTTATGTCCGGATGAGCACGAATTAGAAAGGAAGGGAAAACACACATCTTCACATATATCCTTTAACCAAACACTCTCAAGAACTCACATAGGTGATTCTTATTCACTAGAAACCACAAGATACACTTCTACCATACACTCAAAACCACAAAACTTTTATCACTCTTTTTAGAGAATCACTAGTTTCCTAGTACATCCCCCAAAAAATAAAAATCACCAAAAGTGAAATGAAAAACGAATCATCCTTACTACTATCAACCTCGATTCATCCACCTGTCACTTTCACAAGAAGATTCACCATGTAACCATTCCCCACAAGTGAATTTCGTAATGAAATGCGTCTCATCCTTATATCTCGACACTCATAAGCATGTGTGCCTATGTTGTCAAAAGCAAGTGAATTTCGTAATGAAATGCGTCTCATCCTTATATCCCGACACTCATAAGCATGTGTGCCTATGTTGTCAAATGCAAATGAATTTCGTAATGAAATGCGTCTCATCAAATCATTTCCACTGTTTAACAAAGTGAAGAACACAAAGAAGATATTAAATCTTCAAAGTGTTGTTGAGTCATCACAATATCGTGTCTTTCATTTGTTCATTTCCGCTTTTGAGCAAGTGAAGAACACAAAGATGATATTCAACCATCAAAGAAACCAAAAATCACCATCATACCACCAAAACAACTCTTCATTGACTTGACAAATGAAGACACTATAACCCCATCACCCAAGCTTCATGAATCATCTCCTAGTGCTCCAAATGCACCCTCTAAAACTCCATCTACCAAAGACACCTCGTCACACCCCGCCAAGGCGGAAACACGAGGCGCAACATCATGGATATCATCACAACACAATGGTGTCAACAATAGAGAATCACTACATGCATAACTAAATATAAAAGACACGATGTGTCATCACAATACCGAAAACAAAAGAACGGCATCTTGTATTAATGAAAAAAGGGTCTCATTAATACAAAGACAATATCTCACAAACCTATAAAAACTAATAACATTTAAGAATTCATGCAAACAAATACTAGACAAAATCAAATGAGAACTTCCAATGCAGCCTAATGGTCTCTCTAGCCACTTTTATTAACTTCAACACCTTTACAATGCTCACCTAAAAATGATGCTTAAAACGTCAACACAATGGTTGGTGAGAGTCATAGATTTTACGACACCAATACAAGATTTAAATCAATTACAGTGATTATAAAAAAAACATAGCAGGACAATTAAGCTAACTATTATACATGCTAGCATTCATGTAACTAACAATTACAATTGGGAAGGAACGTGTCCCCTGATCCAATGCAACAAAAATAGTCATGAAGAGGAATGCTATCCCCAATCCCAGACTCTTGGTACTGTAGCACACACAGGTTCATACCCATACAAAGTAGTTGAAACCTCTTGCCCACAAACTAGGCGAAGAACAATGTAACATCATACAACATGCAGCACATAACATATAATAGCTACTTAAAAGTCCATGAGTAACTTAAACCACATAATCACAGCAATCAAAACATTTCAAAACATATTTTGCATCACTTCCATACCAAGAAAATATAGTAAAATGGGACTACGAAACTCACCTGATGCTCAGCTTACTTGACAAGATCTTGCACGCAATCTAATCATAACAAAACACAGGTTACACTGGGTTAGGAAAATGCCCAAGCCAATGTAACAATAACACGATGGACCTCTAAACCTAACACTAAGCTTATGATCATTTATATGTATCTCCCAAATCATTTTCATTCTCTATATAGTCTTAACCATTAACTTCCAACTTTTCAGTTTTCGGCGGAAATTTGTAGTTACTTTATGACCTCAAATGAAATACTAAAACTCCTAATTGATTGTTTTCCTTGCATTTCCTAGTTCCCCAATGAGTTGTGAGATACTGTGATTTTTTAGAAAAAATAATATTAAGTGAAACTATTTTATAAAAATTCACTTACAAATGTACTTAGATTCAATCTGAACGCACACCTCCAAAAACTTTGGATGTCCGTAAAAAATACTTAGAATATTGTTTTAGTTGTTAGCCCTTCTGAACTAGAGTTACTGCAACCTAAATATGACTCATTAATTTTTGGCTAACCAAAATTTGGAACTTTTTGTAGGGGTCTGTATCCCCAAAATCAGAACCAATCTGACCGAAGTTACTAATTTGACAACTTTTCTGCTGAAATTATTTGACCTAACTTCCACCCCAAAAACCTTTCGGGGGCTGGGACTTTTTTGGATAAAAACTTGACTCTCTGAACATATCAATAAACATCATAATAATCTCGTTACCAATCATGAGATAACATCTCGAACAGATGACTCAAATTCTGCCCAAACCTCCTACATTTTCACTTTGTCGGTTTTATAACTAAAACCGAATAATCAATATGATCCTAATTAACCTAAACATTCTATTAAGTTTACTTCATCATTAATTTACAACAGATTTTATGAAACTCTAATTTTATAGATCTTATATAAACCCTAATCCATTCTGTTGGTAGAAATATTACATTACGATATTTAATCTATACATTCTCTTCATGTTTTTGTGATGACAAACACGTAACTTATAACATATAACGTAAAGTGCTTAAGTTACTCGTAATCACAAATCATCAATTCATACGTCAACATCTTTCGACGTCTCATGTTTTCTTCAACAACAAATTTAAGTTCGCATCCGACGTAAATCACTAAAGGTATGAACAAACAAACTTTAATTTGTTGAATGATCAAAGAATTTTTTTTCCAAACCTTACATTTTTTTATAAAATGGGACAAACATTTAAAAAAAACATATACAAAATATTTTTGTATTTATAAGAAATGTTTTATTCAAAATAAATATTTTGAATTCAATTTTTCTACCAAAAAACGGCTAGAAAGTTCCAGAAAAACTTTCCCCATAAAAGGACAAAAAAAGGAAGCGTCTGAAAAATGAGCGGCCACCTTAATTAATTAAGGGGATCGGCCATAATTAAAGGGACCGCCCTTGTATAATCAAGAGAACCGCCCAAATAAAAAATTAATATTTTTTCTTATAAATAGTGAATTGTTTCCACAGATTTTCTCACCTCTTTACA